>ML681981.1:5862902-5890402 GCA_007922195.1 Podocnemis expansa | reverse complement strand
GAGGGTGCCAGAACTGGGCTCAAAATAAAGAAAGTTAAAATATTAAATTTGGGTTAAATAAAATATAATGTATAGCAAGGAAGGGAAGGTAAAGTAAGATGTTTAAAAAACCAGGAGGATTACCTGTATTACATCTGCTGTAAATCAGATTAGGTGTTGCTGAGCATTAAGGTAAATCTAAACTAACATGCTAGTCATCAAGCATTTAAATGAATGACTGAGTGGAAAGGGTTAAGTAAAATAAATAGGAAAAAAATTATTCAAACTGAAACTTGTTATGCCTTTTCCAGGGTTTTGTCTTGTTTCTAACCCTAGCTGGTTACTCCTGGCAACTAATTTGTTCTCATCCATAGTATCCAAGTATAGTGGAGGCCAGACCCATCTGAAAGAAATTATCCAATCTTTAACATCCAGAAGTTTACAGTTATATAATGATGGAGAAAACCACAAACCCCATGGGATGGCAAATTTTAAAGATACTTTTAAAATGAAATAGTACAGCCAAACCTACAAGACAACTCTCTTGTAGTAAAGACAATAACTGCAATCTGGAATTAATTTTTTTTTTGTGATAGGGAAAATCCAATTTGCTTCTTTAACTGTTGATTAAGGAATCAGTTCTACAAGGCTGTCCCCTGTAAGTATTTGCTGTTTATTTGTCTGTGGAAAGCCACTGGAATCCCCTCCAACTGGGGTTGCTGGGTCAGACATGGCCATAATGAAGAGCAGTCTGGCAACATTCAGTTTCTCTGACTGGGCTTGTTTGTGTTTAAGAAATAGTTTGCTTTTTTAGCAGCAAGCTGAGTCTACCAAATCACTGCCCATCATCTAGCCAGTACAATTTCAGGACAGAGTACAGAAAGCCATCTTATCTTCAATGTGCATTTTGGTGTACTGGAAAAAAGATATATTAGCAAATAAATACTCATGATATATCCTTCTTAATTAGACAGTTGCTCTTATTTTGAAATCCAAAGGAATATGCCAACATGACAAAGTAAGGCCAAGGAAATTCATTAAAACAAAACAGTCATAGCTCCACATCTGGTTCCCCAAACTGAGATACCCATTATACAGACCTCTGAGTTTATCTTGAAAAATAAATTACAAATGCCTTATAGTAACTTCTGAGTACTAGAATGATACTACGCTACTTTTACGCAAAATAGTATTAATTACTATTACACTTTTTAGAAATAGATCTTACAGTATACACACACACACGCATACTATTAGGTTAGTTAACTTAAATGGTCTTGCTTTAGCACTTAGGGCAGAACCAATACATCCTACTGGAAATTTCAGTTCTTTGTTATGGGCCTTGGATGCTATGGTACAAAAACTCTTTTTAAGCAGCCTTTTGGGTACAGTACAATGATGAGAAGTCTATAAATGCCTACAGGCTGATCTTTTATGAGAGTCAGGCTTATTTGTGTGAGTGGAACTTACTTATATAAATAAGGGTTTTTAGGACCAGGCCCTGTTGTAGACAGACAGACAAAGAGATACTACTGGTGAGTAATAGCCCCTAAGATCATTCAGTGGAAATATTCTATGCCAAAGAAAAAGAAGGTTGTGCAAACTAGTAGTTGTACTTGACAGCAGTTGAAAACAAGAGTTAACGTATCTAGGAAGTTACATATCTAAATGTCTTTCTGTCTCATTACTTCCTCTTTTACTTTTGTTTTTACATTCTTTTCTATTATCCGGGAAGTGAGCTAAGTGCGATTTCCACCATTAGTGCCTATGAGAGCACTAGAAGATGATTCAGAACAGCTGTGTTCATTCATTTTTCCCTGCTATCCTTCCTGTCCAGATTAAGCTAATAGTGTGTTCTGATTGGCTGGATTAAGGTACAATGCAAAGTTAATTATCAAAGTAGAATTTGAAAGTAGAAAAAGTCTCTATTCTAAATTTCCAACCACTGTTTTTATATGATATAGACTAGAGGGCAATCTGATATCCCTGCAAAGAAATGGGATTTAACATTTTTCTGTATCACTTCCAAGTGTGCTGTGGATTAAAGTAGAGGGCTGCTCTGCCTTCAGAATCAGTTTCCGAACTCACCACTTGTGAGTGAAAGAACTTTGAGTTGGAATAGTGGGCAGCTTTCTCTGCACACAAAGCACAGTAAACTAATCAGAGATGTATTTGGAAATGCTGGAAGGTATCCAGCTAAGCTCTATATAAACCATTGACCATGGAGAAATGAGTACACTGTGGATGAGCAGAGTTCTGCCAGTAGCACAGGCCGCAATAGGAAATCCTCTTGTGGATAGATGCAATACTCAGAGAAGAAGGTGAGATAGGGTTGCTGTGCTGCTTGAAATCCACTTAGTAAGACTGCAGTACTATTTCCTCGAAGGTATGCCCCCACAGACTGTCAACAGCAGACAGGTAAGAACAGAAAATGACAGATACCTCCACAATGGTTATAGACATTTACTGAGATACTTCCACCATGGCTATAGACACCATACACGCTAGAATCATCTTTAAACAGTCCAGCATGCATATAGGATATACAGGGTATTACATGTCCCTCCAGAGATGCACAACAGCTCCAACAAAAATATTGTACAGTTCCACCATGCATTAACAATAATGAGGACCAATTATTCAATTGCTTTTGTATTCCATCTCCTGTGCAGCAAGATTCTGTGTACTACCTATTGCTCCAGCTTGAAGGCTGGAATAAATTGTTGGCCTGATAGAAGCAGTTGTTTGGAATAAAGCATTTGAACACCATGTAGACTTACCAGTGGAGGGGCTAGGCACACCCACCTTCTCTTCCCTTGCTCGTATACTGCTACTCTTCTGCACAAACTATCTTCTTTGTTGTGTGGGTTTCATAGGTTGTAAAAGTTCATTTGGATATGGTCCACACAAAACAATCCACTTGACCCAAAAGTGCTTCACAGTGGCTCTGATGGGGAGATTGAAGTCTAATATTGCTGTGGCTGTCAATGCTGGATACGGTCCAAGTCAGTAAAACTAAAATTATAAACATAAAATAATTACTTATGGGCACAGTATGCATGTTTTAAGCATTCCATTCCATGAGTGGTTCTAAAGACAGTAGCATAACAGGATATGATTGTGCATACAGCAGAATTAACTATTGATCCAGGTAATATAAATATAGTTATCTCATGAGTTAATATGTGTATCTTCTTTTTTATACAGATGGTTATTTAAATAATGCACAATAGCTTTTTTCAAGTGTAGTTTAAGTAAAATCCATGCCTAAACAATGTTAAAAATGCCCTATATTTTTATTTGTATCTCTTTAATTCATAGTAATTTTGACCATTACTAATGATGGAAACATAGTATTTGTACACTCCATTGTCTTTATGCTACAATTGTTTAGATGTTAATTCATAATGCTAGATTGGTTTAATGTTGTTTTCAATTGCATCTTACCGTGGTTTAAGGAAAATTTCTAATGAGCAAAAATGATTTTTCCCTAATTTGCTGTTTTGAAATAAACTGTTTTTTATACATTTTGTTTGTAATTTGTGTATACTGATTACCTCAGATGCTTGCAATGTGATTTTCCAATTATTTGACACCTTTAAGGTTTAATTTTGAAAAGTATCTCCCACTTTTTTACAAGACATATTTTGCACACAAATCATCTCAACTTCAATTAATTGCAGGTAAAAATGCTATTCTTTTTATATGCCTGATATTTGCATGTGCCCACAAATGATAGCATTTAGACCCGTATTTTAAAAGTGGGCACCCTAAAGAAAGACAAGGTAGATAGTGTGATAGGTTTTATGACACCAATATATTTGTGTGGCATACTGTCTTTTACTTACTGTACTGATAGTAGACATTAAGCATCAGATGTTTATAAAGGCATTAGCCCGGTGTCCTTTTTTGCTGATGAAAATTCACTCTTGGAAAAATTGAGGCTCTATTGAAAAATCAAGTCCTTAATGTCTTTCAAGTGTATTGGTCCAATACAACGATGTATTTTTAAATGAGTAATTGAACTGACAGTGTTTTCTATATTTCAGTAAATAATGCTCCTTTTAACTTACGTTTATGGCCAAATCCTGGCATCTTTACCCAGTCCTCAGTCAGGCAGAAGTACTACTGACTTCATTGATGGTCATTGACTGAGATTTAGCTTTGAATAGTAGATTTTAAATATTTTGCCTTTCAACTTTTCTCAGCTAAACTATTGTCATTCTTAAAGTAGTGCTCTATGTTGGTTTAAACATATTTGTTTTAAAAACTAAAAATAACCCTTAAAAAATTAGTGTGTTGTCAGCTATTTCAAAAGCTCTTTGTTATTTTAGAGTTTAGCAGTTAGGACAAAAACAAATATATTTTGTTTGGGGTGGGTCAGAGGTTCAAAGAGACTTTGAAAAAATAGACTGGGGATAATTGGGTTATCAGATGCAGACACTGAAGGGAATTGAACATTATCTCTTCCTAGTGTTAGGACTACTGGGTCACTTCCTTAACTCTACAGCTTCATTCGCTGTCAGGCTGACACAATCCAGATGATTCTGAAATGGGTTTTTACTGGTTACCACCCCAAAGTTCTCGCTTTCTCCATCCTTCAACAGGTTGATTTTATGAGCCATGACCACACTAAATAATATCTTGCCTTGCTTTCTCCCCCATTGATTCAACAGTCCTTAATTGCTTAGAACACAAGCCAGATCCTGGGATTCAAGTGAGTCTTCCCTCACGTTCAACTGCTGTTTTTCATTTCTATTAGACAACATCTAACAAAGATATTGACTTGCACTTTGACACTGGCACTGCTACTGTGTTTGATTGCACTGTCAATCTAAAGTAAAAAAATGTTTCAAACGAGCAGGAAATCATGTAATTGTTTAACTGTATTCTACATAAGATTTTCTATCAACATTTGCTTTCAGTATATAGCTACAGTGACTTACATATACATTCTGTAGATCCAGTGAACAACATATTTATTACTTGTTTCCAATTCATGGTATTTATTCCTAAGGTGTGAATATTTGATGGATGCCTAACAGACACACATAAGACACACATATCTAGCTTAGTATTATTTTTGAATGATGAAATTATTTTGTTTTACCAAAATAAGTTAAATACATTTTTAGGTCAGTTATTTGCTTTCTAATACATGGCTACATGATTTGAATTCCCTAATAAAATTGTGTGTGACAACATTTGCTTTCCATGTTTTTTGAAAAGGCAGTTCTAACATTAAACATTGTCACGTGGAGCACTAATTGAAAGTCTAGAGGTGGACTTTCACAATGGGGTTTGAAACATACTTGCAAGGTAGAGTGAGGATTTTTACACCAATGCTGCGTACATTGTACTTGTTCTATGGACAGAAATCCATACTTCGGGGGGGGGGGGGGGAGGAATGAATAAGCAACTTCCACAAGCACAACATACGAAACCAATATTTTTTAAAAATTGTAATGTTGGTGCTTGTAACTGCTACATTGGCTAAAACTAAGTGCAACAAAGAATTACCAGTGTAAGAATGCTATTCAGTCACTTTCTCCAATGACTTAGTTACTTCTGTCTTGGGTCTTTCAAGAGAAGAAACTGGAAGTTGTGTGGAATTGTGCCAATTTTTTGTTGGTTTTATGGCTTGAAAAGTGTCTACTAGAGATCAGAATTAGGCTAGTGGTTTTTAAACTTTTTTCCTTGGGACCCAGTTAAAACAAAGAATTTATGCCCACAACCCAACAATTACATCTTTGAGCAGCACATTTCAGTCTTTCAGTGGTGGCAGCAGGGGGTACTGCAGCCCAGTACCCGAGGGTCTGGAACCCATTACTGGTCTCTCTCAGCCCTATGGCTATGTCTACATTGGAAAGCATGTTCAAAAAAACTTTTTTCAAAAAAATTATTTTGAAATATATTCAAAATAATTAACCCGAAATAACTTTTTTCAAAAATGCTACTTCAGGAGAATGGTCTGGGGACCGGCTTGTTGTCCCAAAATACCACGGCTTTTTTTTTCCGAAAATGAAAGTCTACTCTGGACTTTCTTTTTCGGAAAAAAGAAAGGCAATGGACGAGATAGGCAGGGCTTTTCAAAAAAGCCTTTGCTGTGTCTGGCCATGGCTTTTTTTGAAAAAACCCAACCTCAAAAAGGGCTTTTCTTCCAAAATGTAGGCAGGTTTAGCATTGGCGAAAAAGTATGCTGGTATTTCAAGATACCAGCATGCTTTTTTGAAAAAGCTAAACCTGAGAGGTTTTTTTTTTTTTTTGTTGAAAGAAAAAGCCTTTTTCAAGATAGCTTTTTTGAAAAAAGCCACTGCCAGATGCACCAAAGGCTTTTTTTGAAAAAGCCTGCCTCTCTCTTCCATTACTTTTCTTTTTTTCAAAAAAAAAAGTCCAGCGTAGACTTTCACTTTCAAAAAAAAAAAAAAAAGCTGTGTATTTTGGGACAACGAGCCAGTCCCCGGACCGTTCTCCCGAAATAGCATTTTTGAAAAAAGTTATTTCGAGTTAATTATTTTGAATATATTTCAAAATATTTTTTTCAGAAAAAGTTTTCTTGAAAATGGTCTCCAGTGTAGATGCAGCCTCTGTTTGAAAACACTAGACGACCAAAATCTTGAGCATTATCACCAGTATTAAAGTTTGAACCTAGATATCCTGAGGTGAAAGTTCATTAATCTACTGAGTTATTTCTCTCATGCAGTATATAGTAATCATAACTATGTAGCTATTTAAAAATCCATGTACCTATACATTAGTTGGAATATTTTACTTTCATAAGGAAAACATTTTTTGGCCACATATCACAAGGAGTACCCAGTATATTAATGTGTTAATATGTTACTATTGTGTTTGATTTACTATACTGAAAACTTCCTTAATTTTGATTATTGGATCTGTTTTTAAGCAGATGAAGTTGTCATCCCCAAATCAATTCGTCTAAGTATTTCCAATAATATTAGAATTTATTGTCATCCACTTAGTTCCTCTCCATCCTGAATGTTTAGTGTAAGCTTGCTTGCTCATGTCTATTGGTAAATTAGCATTATCCATCCTATATCTGCTAGTTTCTGAAGAATTATTATACAAAGCCTCATTTTATGGAGGTCAGACCTCTGCATGATGATTTGTTGTTCATGAATCTACTTTGTGCCAATTTGTGTGTGCATGTGCAATCAGAAGTGACTTGGAGTGAGTGAGATAATCATCATCTGCTGCTGATATGAAGACTTCCTCTATTCGACTACCATGAATCAGGCTGATTCCAAGTGAATGAGATTTTAATCACCTGTCACTGCCGCCAGCACTTTCTCTATATTTATGATAATTTTTTTTGTCTTTTTATTGAAATCAGTGTTGACTGAATCAAGTAATCCTGATTAGCAATCTCACTGTATCCAGTCAAGAGTGAAATGCATCAGAGCATTATTGGTACACTGAACATACTGAAATTGAAAAAAGAAGAAAAGAAACAGACTAAGTGTGTTTGTCTTAGTTATAGGTGAGAGCTAGGATGTTTGAGCACGTCAGCTACTTTTAATTGTTCCACAAACCAGAACGTTAATTCAAGATAAGTGACTAACATAGCAATGGTATGCAGCACGTACAGCACCTGACTTCATAAATTTCACTGAGCCAAATTCTACTTTCAGTTACATACAGTTCATGCAGTACCAATGGAGGAGGTTGATTGAAGTCAATGGGACTACATTTGTGTGAACGAAGGGAAGATGAGACATAGAATACCTAAAAAGAGTGATCCCCTCTTTGTCTAAATTATATGTTATTCTTTAAATTTAAAGAGAATATTATACATTTCAAAGGCTGTGAAGAGCATGTCTTAAGAGTGCTCTATAGCTATTTATTTTGTTTATATCCATATGTCTTACTTACAGTGATTTTGTTACCATATTAGACTAGAAAATTACAGAGCATTGATCTTTAAGGCTATGGAAGTAAACTGTGAAGGTGACAAATAAAAAAGAGCCTTGAAAGCACTTCTTTAGTTTTAGAAAGAGGTTGACCAATCGATCATTAAGTGGCACTATCAGATATACGGCAGCTTCTGTGATCTTAGAGAACCCTTCACAACAAAACAAGCAAGAGCCTATCGTCATGGTTTTCAGTAAGTAAGACAAGAAGATGAAAGTTTAAAAAGGGATATAAAATTTTTGTTTAAGTTTACTGAAAGATATGATGGGAGCAAAAAGCACCTTCACTTACTGTTACTCAGAATTAGAATGGACTAAAATTAGAAGTCTCAGTTAATTGTTCCAATCTCTGATTAATATTTCTCTATAATGCCTATTAATATGCTTAATAACAAATTCCATTCTTCAGAATTCACCTTTCACATACCGGGGCTCTATGCAAAGGATTTCTTTGGCCCCCCCCCCAATAATCCCCAAAATCATTACTGCTATTACTACAGTGAGCCTTGATTATCTGAATGTCACAGGGGACATGAAATAATTTTGGATAATCAAGGGAGTTTTCAGTCTGTTTTAGATAACACAGAGATAGGAATAACTGAGGTTTGGATTAGCCAGGTTAAAATGAATGTACTATTTATTATTTGTTGCTGCTTGGCACCATACAATATACAGGGGAAGATCCAAGGGGACTTGCAATCTAAATAAGAAAGAAGATAGTTAGTCTACACAACATCAAAAATTGACAATTTTCTTTCTCTTTTTAAAAAGAAAAATCAAAACATCATATCCTTCAGGGTGGTCCCTAAAATCTAGACTGGACAATAGAAATCAAATTTAAAATTAAATGGACTATCTTATTCTTTGTGACTTTTCTTCCCTTTCCTCTCTTTCTGCATTAATTTATTTTCTTTCGTCATCCACTTTCATTCTTTTCACTTATCTATATTCATTTCCTTTCCCCTTTCTCTCTTTCTTGGCTTATATTCTGTTAAACTTCTTTCGTGTCTTGCCCCATCTCTTCCCCGTTTGTCCAACACTCTTGGCTTCCCTTTTCTGGGTCTCCCCTATATTCTTCTCCCAAGAGTCCTCCCTTCTGTAAGCTATTAAGTCTGTTAACTCTTTCCTTCCTTCTCACTTCTTGGGTCAACCCCCTAAATTTGTGCTCTGTCCCATTGAAGCTTTCCTCAAGCCCAGGTCTTATTTCTTCCCAACCTCTCTCCCTTATTCCATCCACCTATCATCCTCACCATTACAGTCTCTCCTTTGCCACCCCAATCTGAGACTATAGTGGCAGAGGACTTCCAATGGGAAAAGACCACTAAGTCCCAGTAGTCCTCTGTAGCTGCTGCAATACCTCCAAGAAATGATCCTTCTCCTACACAGGATTTTGCTGACTCATCAGAGAAGACAGACCAGATCTGACATGACCACCCTCTGTCCCCATCCTGAGCTATTCCGCTAGTTGCTTCATCCTCCACCTCATTTTCCCTTGCAATCGAAACAGGTTTCCCACATAATCTCTTTCTTCCAGTGACCCCCTTCCCTTCCTTGCCTTTTTTTGCTCACTTTCACTTATCTCTCAGCCTCACCCTCTTACTCTCCTCAGTTTCTTTCTCTTCCTAATGCAAGCATGCTTTGACCTACCAGCATCTCCAAACTGTTACCTCTCATCACTTCAAAGCTCAATGGACATGCCATCTAGAATCATTGCCTTGTACTTTATCTTCTGTCCTCTGTCTCCAGTGTGGTTTCCATTGTCAACATCGTCATCTTTCTTAGCTGTTAGTGTGCCTTGACATAGACAGTCATACCCTCCTTGAAATCTTGGCCTCCCTCACTCTGCCTCTACCAGGTGTTTACTTTGAGTCTTTTCCTTCTCTAGTCAATGTCTTTTTTGACATCTCTGTCTCCTCCCCTATCCACTTCTGGATGGGCATCTGTCAAGGTCTTCCCCGTCACTTGGAGTGCAAAAGGTGGGGGTCTGCAAAAGGTCTTAAAACCAACTGGCCCTAAAGCTTTGTCTTAAAACTCTCCAAGATTACCAATTTCCTGGCCTTGGAGTGGTACTGCTACCACCACCTAAATGCAAAATCCTCTTGAAAACCCAGGAAGGGGCATTTGGAATTCCTTCCTGCAAGATACCCTCAATTGCGTTTCTTTTTTTCCTCAGGAGAGTGATTGAACACCAGCTGTGATATCAGCTGAAAATGGGACAGAATCTCTTTTAGTAGTTGGTTGTACAGTATGAGGCACATGCAAACAAAACCTGTTGCCTTTTAGGACACAGAACCAGAGCTTGGTTTAAAAGGGTAAATTCTTTACTTAAGAAGAACAGCCAAGAAACACAGAGAGTTGCTTCTCTGGTATTTAACTTAGGTAGTGACAGGGAAAGGGGGTACATCTGTTCAGCACAGAGGAATCCAAAAACGAACCAAAACAAAAAAATATTCTGACTGTGTCTAGCTAAACATTCCCTGTTCTACTCACACATGGTCAGTTACAGACTCAAGGGTATCTTAGGCATGGATGTGGCAGGATCTCATCCAGGCCTGTCTCCCTGGCCTCCTCCTGATCCTTCCAGCAACTTTGCTGCCACCAAACAAGAAACAGTCAGGATTGCTGCTCCAAATCAAAAAGCCTGTATTTCATTTCTACTGGTTCTCCTGGGATTTCTCTAGGATTCACCATCTATGGTGTTAACCTTTTCCTCTCCAAGATTACTGTAGCATCCCTTAAGGCTCTTTCTGCCCTTCAACCCATTCTCAGCTCCCTTTACACCCCTTCATTAATTGGCCTCTTAAACCACAGGGCTTCAACTGTTGTTTCAATGACTTACAAATATCCCATTCAGCTCCTAGTCCTAACTTATTTCCCTCGCTCCAGTTCCATACTTAAGTATACTTTTTGGACATCTTCATGCAGTTGTTTTGCAATCAGCTTGAATTTAACATTGCCAAAACTGAGCTACTGATCTTCCATCCCAAGCTGTTTCTTCCTGTGTCGTCATGCATGCCATACCTCCAAGCCTAACACTTCCAGGCTGTATTCAGATCTTGTTACTGCTTCCATTACATCTTCCTTTTCTCCGTCCATATTGCTAGAACTCTGTTCAAGAGCCTTTTCATCATCATCTGTCTCGATGATAGCAGCCTCCCATTCTTTGGCCTTCTGTAACACTACCTAATCATTGTCAGGTCCACTCAAAATGCTTCTGTGAATATCATCTTCCTTTTCCTGTCATTCTTACCATGTCACCCCTTACAGGCTCCCTCCTCTCTTTCTTTTTGCATCAAATACAAGTTTCTTGTCTTTATTTCCAACCCCTTTTCAATTTAACTGATCAATATTTAACCTATTTATAGGTTCCCCTTGAATTCCCCCACTACCCTGTGCCCATTCAATTACAACAAAATCAGCTTCCACAACCAGTTTGTCTGATTATCCTGAAGTCCCCTTCATGCTTTCTTCCTTGCCACTTCCTACAAATGGAACTCCCTCCTGAGCTAATCCATCAACTTTCTACTCCTTGAAATATTCCTGCTTATTTCTATCATGATGCTGATGGTAAATGCCATCCAATAAGGGTTAACACAAAGGACAATACTGACTTAATTATTATGCCTGTTCAGGGGCACTGCTAGACTTAAAAATTAGGTGAGGCCCGAGTTCCCATTGGCAGCTGGGGCCCCGATCCATTCCCTACCCCCTCCCCTCCCTCCCCGCTGGTTCCCCGAGGCCTTCCCTAACCCCCAGTTCCATCGTTGGCCCCTGCTGCCCCAGGCTAACCCTCTCCCCCATGCCCTTTCCCCGCTGAGCCCGCATGCCTGCCCCCGGACTCCCCTCCTGCCTCCCTTACTGGCCGGGTAGAGGTGGCGGCTGCCGGGTGCGTGGGCAGCATTCTCTGAGTGGGGGAGCTTGTTATACCAAAAAGGGCACCCAGGAGAGCACATCCTAATAAAAGCAAAGACTAGCAGGATCTTATTCAGGGGGACAAGGCAATATGCCACATTTATTGTAAATAAGTAAGAATAGCAAAAGGCAGTCACACACAAGAAGTTCTGCAATGTGGTATGATATAATTACCAGTCCTTTCATGTGTTGCTTGAGCCAACCTAGTGGCCAACTAGGCTGGGCACAAGGAGGGAGCCAGGCCTCTGTCGGTCATGATCCGATGCTCCAAGATGACAGCTGCAGAATGAGACCCCAAATTTTTCAAGTTCTCACCCGTCTTTTATACTTGCTGGCACTCAGGTAAATCTATGGGATTTGCTGTGTCATGTTGCCTCAGGGTTCCTGTGAGATCACTGGTCACCAGTCACTTGCAGACTTGATTGTATTTTGTTCTTTTCTTTCTGGGGTGTCTCCTTCTGTTTGCTTTAATGAGATGTCCGCATTGTTCAGCCAGTTACATGGTACTTATGGTTCATCAGGACAGGCCAGCAGTTGAGACTGGCCTTTTCACACACACGCCCTTCATTCACACACCTTGTTCACACATTTAAAAGAACATATACAGCATACGCCTAAACCAGATTTCATCAAGTATCCAAAATGAAGTACATTGTTTAAGCAGGAGTTCCAAACTGAAAATTTGGAGTGTTGTTGGACACTGGTTATAATGTCTATTACACAGGGTTACAGAATTGTTTTACTTATGACACTGAAGGCCAGATACACAACATTAACTATCATATACTTTAAAGGTAAATGTAACTCATTATCTGTCTGTCCCCCTACATTATCTGGCTGTGCCCCACAAGCTGGCCCTGAGTTTCAGGGGGGCTGAGGCCCCTGGAGCTCCCTGCTAGTGATGCCTCTGTTCCTGTTTTATATATAAGAAAAGATTGATCTGCGAGCTGCTAATTCTTGAACACAACTATTCTAAGTGACTACATGTTCCTATCACAGTTTTTCAGTGGTTGAAGTAGATCATCATAGGAAGGGAAGCTTTCACCACATTTCCCAAAGAGAAAGGGGAACTCTTGGGGCAGAGCTTCTTATCAAAGCCAAGGAGAAAAGGGGAAGCTTCCTTCTATTTTTAGCAAAAGGAGAGCAGTGCTTCCCCCGCAGCTCCTTAACTTTAACCTCTGCTGTTATCCTCGTCCTTGCTCCACCATTCTTTTCATTGTTTGTTCTGCCACTTGTTGCAGCTCCAGTTGTATTTTAAGACATTTGTGGCAGGGTCTGTCTCCTACTATGCATTTATACCAGGCCTAGAACAGTGAAACTTTGATCCTGATTTGGGCCTGTGGGTTCTATCGTAGTACAAATAAAATTAAAAAAGAATTCTAATGATAATAAATTACTGATGAACACAAAGGATTCTCAGGTCTTAGCACTCTCTTATAGCCACCTTCCCATTCAAATGGGGTTGGCATGCAGTAGGTATGTTCATCTAAAGGATCTTCTGGCTCTTCAAGCATTGTGTGAAGAATTACTTCCTTTGGTGTGTTTTAAACCCATTGGCTATTAATTTCATGGGGTGAGTAGTGGTTCTTGTGTTATGTAAAGGGATAAATAACACTTCTTTTTTCACTTTGTTCATGACATTCATGATTTTATAGAATTCTGTCATGTCCCTTTGTAGTCATCTGTTTTCCAAGCTGAACAGTCCCATTTGGCTTAATCTGTCCTTATACTTTTTCCTGTTGTAATATAACTTTTTTGAGATAAGGGTGACCAGAACTATGCACAGTGTTCAAGGTTGGGCCATACTATGGATTTATTCATTATCTCTTTCCTAATGGTTCCAAACATTCTACTGGTTTTCTTGAGTGCTGCTGCATAACAAGCAGATGTTTTCAGAAAACTAGCCACAATGTCAACTACCTAACTTACACTCCATCATTTTGTACATATAGTTGAGATTGTATTTTCCAATCTGCATTACTTCACATCTATCAGAATTGAATTTCAGGTGTCATTTTGTTGCCCAGTCACCCAGTTTTGTGATATCCCTTTGTAACTCTTTGCAGCCAGCTTTGGACTTAACTATCATAAGTAATTTAGTATTGTCTGCAAACTTTGCCACCTCACTGTTTGCCCCTGTTTCCAGATCATTTGATCAATATGCTGAACAGCACTGAAGTACAGATCCTTTGGGGATGCTGCTATTTACCTCTCCATTGTGGAAAAAAGACCATGTATTCTGACTATTTTGTCTCCTATCTTTTAACCAGTTACCGCTCCATGAGACAATCTTCCTTCTATCCCATGACTCCTTATGTACCTTAAGAGAGGCCCCAACAAGTCTGCCAGACACCTGTGGGCAAGCCCAAAAACTTGGGCACCTCTGGGTATCCAGCAGAGGAACCCCCCCTTCCGCAAAGCTATCACAGCCCCAGCGTCTTTCAGTAGCAAGCCCCTCCCTTGCCACTGAGAAAAGCTGCTGCTGGCAGCTGTTTCAGCAGCTCTGAAGGAGGGGGGCATGGCATGGCCACAGGGGAGAGGCGGCAGAGCTGCAGAGGAAGAGTGCTGCTGACAGAGCTGCCGGCAGCAGCTTTTTTCAGTGGTGGAGGGGGAGGAGTTCTTTATCTTGCCACCGAAAGAAACCCCCCTCCTCCACCACTGGAAAAAAAAGCCACTTCCAGCAGCTCTTTCAGTGGCGCTGGTAGGGGGAAAGAGAGAGAGACAGCAGCGCTGGAGAAGGAGAGAGCCCTGCTGTCTCACCTTCTTCCCCCTGCACCACTGAAAGAGCTACCTACAGCAGCTTTTTCAGCAGCAAGGGAAGGAGAGCCTAGCACACTCTGTGCAGTGGGGGTCCCTTTTCCCTGGCAGTCTTAGACACTAGGGGCAAAACCCAAGGCACCATGGTGACCTGGCACCAAGGATTTGTCGAGGCCTGGCTTAAGAGCTTTTAGTGAAGAACCTTGTCAAAGGCTTTTGGAAAGGCCACGTACACTATATCCATTGGATCACTTTGTTCACGTTTGTTTATGCCTTCAAAGAATTCTAATAGATTGGTGAGGCATTACTTCCATTTACAAAAGTCTTGTTGACTCTTCAGGAACAAGACTGTGTTCCTCTATGTGCCTGATAATTCTATTCTTTATTATAGTTTCAATCTGTTGACTGGTATTGAAGTTAGGCTTACCAACCATAGTTGCCAGAATTGCCTCTGCAGCCTTTTGTAAAAATTAGAATTATATTAGGTATCCTCCAATCATTTTGGTACAGAGCCTGTTTTAAGCAATAGGTTTCATTCTGCAGTTAGTAGTTCTAAAGTTTCATTTTTGCATTCCTTTAGGACTCTTAAGTGGATACCTGGTGGTTCTGCTGACTTATTACTGGTTAATTTATCCATTTATTCCAAAAGCTCCTCTATGAACATCTCAGTTTGAGACTGCTCCTCAGATTTGTCACCTAAAATGAATGACTCAGGTATGGGAATCTTCTTCATATCCTCTGCAGTGAAGATTGATGCAAAGAATTATTTTAGCTTCTTTGCAACTACCTTGTTTATTTATCACTTAGCCAAGTTATATGTTTGCCTCTTTTGCCAAATCAAATCATAGGGCTGGAAGGGACCTCGTGAGATCATCGAGTCCAACCCCCTGGGAATTGAACCCAGGACCTTCTGCATGTTAAGCAGAGGTGTTAGCCTTTTAATCCTTCCTTATAAATGAATTCTTTTACTTTTCTCTAATTTCTAGCATATTTACATTTCTGTGTACACACTCCAAAATAATTCAGTTGCACAGTAATGTGTTATTAGTGATGTATAGCCATATCAGCTAATCTGTTTATTCATTTTTTTCAAGAATGATGACCAAGCTTTGTATTAATAGCTATTCTTATATTATTTAAATTATTTTTTTTTCTGCTGTCCAAGCCAGATTTTTAAATGGAGATATCTTTGGATTTTTCTGCTGTGGATTTAAGCTGTTGGTGGCTAGCCACCAATGCAAGCACCATTGCTACAGCAGGTCAAACCATAAATTTAGGTCAGGGGTCTCAAACTCAAATCACTATGAGGGCCACATGAGAACACTAGAGGGCTGCATGAGGATTGTACATTAGCCTGAGGGCCGCACCACGGAAACCTTTCAATACAATGATATTGCAAATATTGGTAACGATCATATCATTGCGGGCCACAGGAAATAACTTTAGGGGCCACGTGCGTGTTTGAGACCCGTGGTTTAGGCAGACAGACTATAAGACACGGTTTGCAAAGAAGCAGCTCGTCCAGATTTCATGCAGCCTGTGGCAATTTTATAACAGTTTGGTTGTTCTCTCTGAACTAAGCCTTGTGCCAGCAAAAGCTTCACTGGTAATTGGCTACTGATGACTGTAACTGTGGCATATCATCCATACAGACAAAACTTTAGCTGTTTCTGAATTGTCATTAATTATATAGTCCTCATTTTCTAATGGTCTAGCTTTCTTATTTTCCTTTATATATTTACTGCACACACACACACACAAAAACTTATATTGAACAAACATTAAAGTTTATAGTCAAGCACTCAGAAGTTAGGAAATACCAGAATTTAGGTTACTTGTGTATTAAGATACAGTCTTTAATTCCATACTCACATGCCACATGTCCACAGAAAAACCCCTACATGATTCAGTGCACAGAATGGACAATGCTCATTATTAAATATTTAGCAGCTAGTAAAATATCGTGTTTTCTCCTTGAAATTCAGCTCTGCCGATCCTTTACTTTGCACTGTTCAAACCTTGTGCTGAATACAAAATTATTAATTTCTTCTGGGATGCAAATAGCATCTAAAGGCTTCGCAAATATATTAAGACATTTAATTTTACTACACCCCCGTGAGATGAGGGGTGTGCTATTATTGTCATCTTACAGACAGAGAATTGAAGCACTCAGAGATTAAGGTTCAAAGGATCCGGTAATTTATTTAAGATGTCTAGGGTTTGATTTTTTCAGAGTATTTAGCATTATGACAGTAACATTATGGGATGTATTGACCTCACACTGATGAGGGAGGTGCCAGAAAGGCCTTGGAGGCCGGGCTAACCCTGTGCCCCTGCCCCCCATTCTTATCAGTCATGTGTGATAGGGAGGAGCTCTTTAAAAGGCAGAAAATTGGAGTCAACTGGATGGAGGAGCAAGATTATCTTAAGCAGGAGACTGCTGGAGTGACTCCTGGAGCCACAGGGAGAATTTCTGTCCAAGAGGTCTTCAGTCTGACCCTATGGGAAGTGCAGCAAACTCATAGACTCTAAGGTCAGATGGGACTAATATGATCATCTAATTTCATCTACTGCACAATGCAAGCCACAAAACCTCACCCATCCATTCCTGTAATAAATCTTTATCCTATGACTGAGTTATTAAAGTCCTCAAATCATAATTTAAAGAATTCAAATTATGGAGAATCCACTAGCAATTGAGCCAGGCCCCATGCTACAGAGGAAGATGAAAAAGCTCCAGAGCTGTTGCCAGTCTGGCTTGGGGAAAAAATTCCTTCCTGATCCCAAAGATGGTGATCAGTTAAACACTGAGCATGTGGACAAGACTAACCAGCCAGACACCCCAAAAAGAATTCTCTGTAATAACTCAGAACCCACCCCCTCTAAGGTCATTGGCATGTCTACCACCCAGTAGTAAAAAATCGGTCAATTGCCAAGTTAGGCCATCCCATTATACTATCCCTTCCATAAATTTATCAACCCCAGCTTTGAAACCAGCTAGGTTTTTTTGCACCCACAGCTTCCCTTGGAAATCTAACTCCTAGGGAAGGACTTAAGAAGGTCTGCACGGGGCAAAGGCCTCTGTTAAGAATAAGTTACTGGGACCTCTGCTGGAGCAGCCCAGTGCAAGTAACTGGGTATGGTCATATCCTACCACCATCTGGGGAAAAAAAACTTTAGAGAACCCTTTTACAAACATTTTATATGTGCCAGGTCCAGTTCCCGTTGAAATCACTTACTGTTGTGAGTGCCCAGCACGTCTTCAATTCCCAGGCACCTAGAAAATGAGGAACACACAATTAGTGACTACCTGTGAAAACTTGTTTTCAGTAACTTTGCTAGCATCACATAGGAACTGTGTGGAAGAATGTGGCATACAATCCAGTTCCGCAGGCCAGCATTTAAGTGCCTTAACTCAACTGTGAGCCCATTCTTCCTTTTCCTACAAGTGCCTGCATGATTCACTATGCACGTTTGAACTTCTGCAAAAAATGAAGTGAGGGTTCCTATAGACAACAGTCTTCTTCACTACACAGCCTGCATTCATTCCCAGAACAGGTGTAGCCCTGTGTAGTAAATCAGGTTGTGGGCCCAGTGGAATAAATAGCATATGAATACATAATTAATGACAGTTTCATTATGCATATGTCCAAGGGTTCTTTAATTGGGGTTCTTTTAATATAATTATTGTATATGTACTTTCCTACATTTTTTTAAAGAAAAACAGGCATCATATTGATACCCATGCTGGTTATTAGCATGTTGGGAACCTTGAGATCCACACAGACCTTTCCCACTTGAACAAAAAAAGCAACAGATAATGGCAATAGGTTGTCATCCTCTATCTGCACCAGCACTACATGGAGATGAAACACTTTGTCAGTGGGCTTCACAGTTTTGCTGACAGCAGTGGAATCTTGGATTACATTCCAGGCTCTGCAAGTGAGTAGTCTCGAGCGGTCACAGATTCTTCTGCCCTTCCCGCTCCTGAATGTGATGCTTTGTGTCCCAGCCCCACCAACCTACCCTTGTCCCAGTCCTGGCTCTCACCCCCCTTAGCTACTCATCTCAGTTCCTCACCAAGCCAGTCACAGTCTCTATTCCTCAGGCCTCTTACCCCAGGACAAGCTTTCTTCCCCAGAAAACCTTAGATTTATCCCTTAGGATTCCCAGTTCCAGTCCGCTCTCTCCCAGCTCTTCACCTGATTTGTCTCTCTCCCTCATTCTTTTCTTCAGTTATCCCACCATACATATTCTCTGCTATACATTGGCTTCCAGTCACAATCTCCCTTCGCAGGTTTTTCGGTCAAATCTCACTTGCACCCCCACCAGACCCCTTCCCAGCACCTTTCCTCAATCTCTTTCCCCAATCATCCCCAGTTCTCTCCTCCCTCCCACCCCTCCTCCTAAAATCTGTCTTTCTCCACCCTCTTTTCCTGGCCTCACTGGTTCTTGCTTTGCATCTCCCCTACCTTCTTATCTGACCTCGGACTCCCCTGTGACATACTGATTCCCAGTGCTCAGTCCCATTTCCCTGCTGTCTTCTTGTTCAGCCAGTTGCTGACTTCTATCCCACTTCCTGGACCTAGGCCAGGTCTCCACTAGAAAATGAATTTGACTTAAATATGTTGTCCAGGGCCATAGCCAACCATATCGTTGGGTGGATCTGCGTGATCACTCATGCTTTGGGGAAAACAAACAAGGAGTCCTATGTCACTTAAAGACTAACAGTGAATCCCATGAGCTGTCATGAGAGATAATCCCACTTCATCAGACACTTTGAAGATGGAGGAACTTACAGAATGGGAGGAAATAAATGCAGGGAAGAGTAAGTCATGGACCATTCCTTCTATTCTATAACTTCCCCCATCTTCAAAGCATCTAAGGAAGTGGGATTTTCTCCCACAAAAGCTCATGCAATAAATATATTTGTTAGACTTTAAGGCTGTGTTCAGACGACAGTTTTATTTCGAAACAACACCCGTTGTTCGGACACGTTGTTTCAAAACAACAGCATTGTTTCGAAACAGCTGTTTTGAAAAATCATGTCCCAACGGCCTTATTTCAACCTTTTAGAAACAACAGCTATTTCAATTTCCTGCTAGGTTTTACTGTTTCGGAATAGCAGCCATTTCAGTAGCAGGCTTTCCCTTAATTCGAATGAATTTATTTCGAAATAAGGACTTTATTTCAAAATAACTCATTTCAAAATAACTTATTTTGAAATAACAGTTTATGTGTGAACATAGCCTAAGTGTCACAGGATTTCTTGTTTGTTTTACTGAACTAGACTAAAACGACTGCCCCTTTGGATCTTGGCACCGTGCTTTGGGGAGTCCTATTCCAGGCTGGGTGGGAGGTGGGTGGCTGCAGCCCTCCCGGCTATCAATGGGGATCAAGTGGGAGACAGCCAGCTGCAGCCTACCTACGAGCTTTGTGCCTGAACCAGAGAAAAGCTGGGAAGTGGCATACTGTGTGGGCCAGGCCCCTCAGTGCCAGCCTGTGGTGGGATGCTGGATTGGCCCTTGATGACACATGGGAGGCACAAGAGATTCCTTGGCCTCTGCACATTATTAAGGACTGGTCCGGTGCCTCCCTGCATGTTGGGGGGTGAGGCTGCCCTGTCCATGCTTGTGGGCTGCAGGGCTGGATTGAGTGGGTAGGCAGGCTCATGGAAATTGCATGAGTGGGGGGTGGTGAAGCCTGGCCTGGAGGAGGTAAGTGGTGTGTTCCCCCCTTTGCATGTAGAGATCCCACTCCAGGGCCAGGAGGGGGTGGCATTGTCTTGTAGGAACCAGGGACCCTTCTTGCTCTGCATGGAGGGAAGAGATGCAAGAGGCCTGGGGAGGGGCCAAATGCAGGATTGACCACTGGGCATCGAAGACCCAGGATACGCTCCTGGAGCTAGGCATGGGGCCAATACATTGTGGTTTGCATTCCCCTAGTGATGGCCCTGCTCAGGACTGTGAGGAATCCACAGTGTAACAGTGCTAGGTCGATGAAAGAATTCTTCTGTCCACTTAGCTATCACTTCTCAGGCAGGTAGAGTGTCTGTGCTGAGAAAAGAACGCCCCTTGGCCTAGGTCAGGGGTCTCAATCACACGGCCCGTGGGCTACATGCAGCCCCTAAAGCTATTTCCTGTGGCCCACGATGACACAATTGTTACTTATATTTGCAATAGAGTTGTCCTAAAAGGATTCAGTGGTGCAGCCCTCAGGCTAACATACTAGTCCTTAAGTGGCCCTCATGGTGATTTGAGTTTGAGACCCCTGGCCTAGGTAGTATCTACATTGCACTGATAGAACTAGCAGCTATAGCATTACAAGTGCTGACATGCCCCTGGTCTCTTTGCCCAGGAGAGCAGAAGATGGAGTTCAGGGTCTCAGATGGAGCATGGCCTACAAGAGTCCAGAACTTCAATTGCAAGGAAAATTCTGCTCAGCACCGAGCTAAAGCATGCATAGTGCATAGGGAATTTTCAGCTAATTGTGCTGCCAAACTAAGAAGTCTCTTCTGAGCATGTGCAAACTGCTGTTTCTCAGAGGGTATGATTTGGCAAGGTTTGGGGTGAATTTTCAAGGACATGGCAAAAGGCACATCACTGACACAAAGACCATTCTCCTCTCATCCCCTGCTAAACTTCAAGTCTCTAGTCCAAAGCAGAGGGGCTTTAGAAATGTTCAATGAAAATGTTGCCAAGATTTTTTAGCATGGGCAAACCAATGATTTTTTTTATAACCTTGTTCTCAGAAATGGCTAAACAACTGTAGCTGAAATTTTCTAGACAGATTCAGTGTAATGCAGATACACAGCATGAAAACTTACAGCTCAAATTATTAAAGTTTGCAAAGTTATAAGAAAATGGGACAAGGTTCTTACAATCAGAAAGGTCAGACAACCTTAATAATAGACAGATCTACTAGTCCTACCTATAATAAAACCATTATCTCCTTTGACTAGCATTAGCTCACAATGCTCCCTCATTTGTACGATTTTTCCTTACAAGTCTTGTCTGTGTGTGTTTGTGCGTGCGCATGGGCACGTGTATTGGTTTGGTTTTTTCTTTGCTTGCTCTCCCCACATTCCATGTCCACAACAGGGTTTATAAACTTAATTCCATTTGAACAGTGCCTCCTGAAACTACACTGGCTATCATTTGCTCATTGCATTCTTTTTTTTTTAGGAAGAACTGAAATCTATAGCTCCTTAGTTTTGGCAGAAATCTAAACTCTCTAGAGGGAAGTTGAAGATTTCTTTTTTTTAGAAATCCCACCTTTTTGCATCTTTCCAAGTGGGATAATACTGTAAGGGCAAATGAGTCAGAATCTATGAAGAGTTTATGCTTTGGCACAATTGCTGCTCAGAACTTTGGCCATATTTTCTAGCCCAGTTCCTCCTTGCAGTGCTACAGCCCAGCCACTCTGAGCAACTCCACCTCATGAAAGGAGCATCCCTGTAAATATAAAACCTCAACCATCCCTTGTTCACCTCTTTGGTTCCCCCTGCATTCCCAACACTGTTTTTTTAAGAAAGGTTGCTCCAATGGCCTATTGTTTGACTTTAGCTTGCAGGGAGAAGAGGACTTTCATTGACTGTGATATGAAACACCCTTTGGTAAAGCGCCCCAGTGGAAATTCGGGAGACATTGGGAATGGGGATAGTGGACATAAAAGTTGGGACGAGGGAGCTAGCATGAAGTAGGGAGGGAGTGTCACATTAAAGGGGTAAGAGGATGTAGGAACAATGAGTGAGGATGGAGAAACAAAAAGAAATGGGGGAAAAGAAGAGACCACCAAAGAGAGGTCCCACACAAGTGATTGGAGTATAGAGCATCTCACAGTGGATGAATAGGATGGTGAAAAGGAGATCAAAGGTGAAATGGATTTGTTGTATTTGTGTAGGAGGCAAATAATAAAATGAAGAAAACAAACAAAGGAAACTCAGAACTCCAAAACTATGTCAAGGTGGTACCCTACAGAGGAGATAGAGGCAGAGAAAATAAATACAAACAGATGACTTAATATAGAACGGGATTTACAGACAAGTTTGTTTTAGCTGCCAATACAATCAGCTACTATTTTTAATTGGATCAGTAGCCAAAAGAAACCCAGAGATAGAACCATTTCCTTCTGGATATTTTAAATGGTTTCCCAATGTCTGAATCCTCTTCATCTGAAAAAATGTTTGTGCATATGGGAAAAAATACCTATAGGCAAAAATTAAATTCTTATTTCTCAGATCGTAATGCTGACCTCTGTAGAACAGGAACTCCTTTGATGATGCACATTTGGCTGTATTTCTTACTCTACAGACACAACAGTGGTTAGATTCTTGTAACTATCGGATACCACAGGATTAACAACTACAAAAGCCAGTACATTTTCCTCCTCCAATCCTAGCAGCTTGTAGTAGATGCCTACTATCATTTCACTTCTGTTTTTCATTTCTTGCTTTCTTTCTTAAAGAATTTCATCACTACATTTTCCATAGTTAAAATATAACTTGGTAACAATAGAAATACTTTTAACATAATAGATCAGCAATGGAGGGAAATCAGGGTAATTCCAGGATGCCCCTTGAAATGCAGCACCTAGGCATCCATCCATTTAGCCTTCTCTTAAAACCAACACAACTGTTTCCAAAATAATACATTGGAAAGAAAATAAATGTCTTTGCTTTATAAAAAATGTTTATAAATAGTTCTCTGAAAACACAAGCTACAGACTCCCTGTTATATGCCTCTGCCTTATAAAACCAATAAATCCATTTCGAATTATTAATTTAATGATTTTTTAATAATTTATTTTGTCAGTCTTTTATCCCTTCTTGCTGATGTCATCTGGAACACAAATTAATGTACAGCTTGCTCTTTCTTATACCTCATGAGGAATGAACCCTTAGAGGCTGACAAGTAAATAGGGTGCTCTCTGGGAGAGCTGAAGTGCTATTACTGAAGCAGCTCGTGTGTGTAGAGTGTCTTCTACATATTGCAGGGTAAGAGGTGGAAGAATCCATTTAGCAGCCCTTTCCCACCATCTTAGGCTCTAGTAACTTCACCACCGCTCAACATTCTTTTAATACTGCACCTCCTTTATGTAGTAGTACCACAGTGTTTCCAGTGGTACTGGACCTTCATGGCCAGGAAAGCTGGATTTGCTTCATTTTGAATTAAAAAGTCTCTTTCTGTACACACTTTCAAATTAGCTAAAGTAGGTATTATTTCTTCTACTTCTTGCACTTCTTAGAAAAAGTTGTTGGAAAGGCACTAGCAAGCATACTGCACAAAAGTGACACAAATTAATTGGAATTATCTCAAAGTGGTGATCAGTTATTAGCATTTGAAATGGTGTCTTGAAAACGTGATAACTTGTGGTAATGTATAACATACTCATCATTATACAATCGTGAGGTAGGAATGAAATTAGCCTATTTGTTTTGTCTGCTGTAGTGTAAATTCCTATTTCGTTTCATATATAATCATGTCTTAAATCTTCAGTATCAGCTGGTTGTAATGTTTAGTGCTATGAAAAAAATGTTTAAATTAAATGTGCATTTTCATCAGTTTTTTATGAAAGCAAAATGCATTTTTTTCCACCAATAGTATTTTGGGAAAATAACTTTGAAAGCTAAACAAGATTTTCACCTTTTCAGATTCGTCCTCATCAAAACTAAGCCAAGAACTACTGAACTTTAAAAAATAAATAATATTTGGATGAGCAATTTGGATCTTTCTCTCATAGGCATGCAAAAAACAAAACCAAACCAAACCTTCCAAACACAAACCGAGCATAATCCCATGTACCAATAGCTGCACAAGTGTGCAGACATCCCGAATCAATAGTTCTGAGAGGTGTGAACTGTCCAATTCATCTCTGGAGTGATAACTTTGATATTGAATGCTGCAAATTGCATTTCATGCTAAACTATTAAACTTCTATTAACTATCTTGCTGTTGATAATTTTAACACCCAGGTAATTATCCTATCGCACAGATCCTGCTTCCTAGCAGGTGCCAAAATCCCTAACTATTTCCCAAGAGTCAAAACATCCAGCTGCTCTTGACAACTTCTATAATACTTGTACCGAAAATTCAAAATTGACATGCAGCCTAAATGTTCAGGTCATTTAAATAACAAATACAATATTATAGATATTATTAAATTTCATGCTTAATTCATGATTCATTAAAGTTAACTCACAGAATACAGAAATTTTATTGCAGATTCTTTTTATTTCAAGGTTGACATGGAGTACACAGGGCCTTGACTGTAATCTTGTAGCCAAACAACCATATTCATGCAATCCACAAACAAAAGCCAAACCAGTTTACATACAAGCGGGAATGACTGATAGCGGATCTAGAAGATGAGATGCCATCTTCTAATGTGCATCCATAGTTGATCCAAGCAGACAATAGACTAGTGGCCATTTGATGTATGTCTTGGTATTATGTAATTCCTAATACAGGGTGTCCCCTCCAGAAGACTTGGCCAATTATGTCTTCCAGTGAGCTGGTCACTCTGACTAACCTTCAAGCGAGACCACTCCACAAACTCTAAAGTGAAACCTATGTTGTCTAATGTCAGTTGCAGTCGGCTGGAATATTGTTGCTCTCCCTCTCTAGACCTGAATGTAAAGAACAGATAGTAGAGCATTCTTGAAATTTCGTTCCATTCACAGTGAATAGGAGGAGGATTTTTTTCCAGACCATGAGAAATATGTAATATATATAAATGACTGTGTAGCTAAATACTTTCTTTTTCTTCTCTTGAGCTAACCCAGTAACTGAAATTTATATTAAAATTCTGTGACATGCACAAAACACTGCTACAGGCTGTTTATGTCCATTTATACTAAAACTAAACTTTTAAAGTTTTTTTCCTCCACCTAATTTAAAGAAACATTAATTGGGGATTCTTCTCAGAGCAGCTCCAAACAAACTAGAGCCACATGTGGTTTAGCAGGATTGGCATTCAAGAAAAGAATATAACTTTTATCAGTCTGTGTGAATTATGTGACTGTGTAAGCCATAAATTCAAATAACAGTAGGAAGCTATCCCACTAAGCCAATAGAGTCTTATGTTTATACACTGAAGTGGGATTTTCTCCCATGAAAGCTCATGCAATAAATAAATTTGTTAGTCTTTAAGTGCCACAGGACTCCTTGTTTGTTTTACTGAACTAGACTAACACAACTGCCCCTTTGGAACACTGGAGATGGTACAAGTTGTACTGCTGGTTCAGTAAAAGATTTATTAAAAAGTGTTGTTTAGTTGATACAGTTGATACATAGTTGATACAGTTCTCAGTATTTTGTGACAATTGTCTTAAACTTAGAGGGAGAGAGATCAGTATTGTCCACAGCCTGCTTAGATGCAATACACAGGCTCAAACATGTTATCCTAACTCAATCACTTTTCAACATTAAACAGTTTTAAACAAGATTCAGGGTTTGGTATACAGAGACATCAGCCTGCTTAGATCTATGGCAAACACACCATTAAAAATTCTTTTTAACCTTTTATTAAAGATCAAGAAAAGAAGAAGAATTAGTTAAAAACCATGCAATAAATACATTTGTTAGTGTTTAAGTGCCACAGGATTCCTTGTTTGTTTTAAAAATCATTGGAAGTGTAAAGTATTAAATAAGGTCTTTGGCTATATCTGCAGCTACTTATTCAGTTCAGACTTGCAAGTCCAAGCCAAATAAGCCTGAGTTTAGGCCAAATTAGCCTGAGGCTAGTTCGAACTAATTGCAGCTTTTTAGTTCAAACTAGTTGTGTGACTAGTTCGAACTAACCACAACTACATCGCACTAGTTCAAACTAAAGTTCTTGCTGTTCAAACTAACTAGTTTGAACTAAGCTTTTTAGTTCAAAGTTGGCAAAGCCTCGTGAAGACCTGGTAGACATAGCCTTTGTTTTAACAGTGTCCCTTGTTCCTTTTTCTTTAGTCAGAGAGAGATTTTAGAAGGAAAATCCAACATGTCTGACAGTCTTTAAATCAGGTGTCTCAAACTCAAGTCACCACAAGGGCCGCATGAAGACTAATAGAGGACTGCACCACTGAGACCTTTCCATGCAATGCTATTGCAAATATCGGTAATGATCGTGTTGTTGCAGGCTGTAGGAAACAGCTTTAGGGGCTGCATGCGGCCTGCGGGCCATGTGTTTGAGACCCCTGCTTTAAATGGTACTAAAGAGAGTAATAGTTGTCCTTCTAGGGAAAGAGAAGAAGTTGTAAGAGATGGGCGAGAGGTGTTCCTCTATTGTTTTTAAAGTCTGATTTTATTCCTAGAAGTCAAAAAAGACAAACAGACACAAAGGAGAGAGGAAAAAACAGCAAAGATAGAAAATGCAGTTCTAGTCTTTTATGTTGACTTACTTGCAATCTGACTATATAGCACATGATCTTGTCAGCCACTTTGAGCTGGCAAATTTGTACAGCTTTGGAGTGTTTTGGGCATTGTTTTTATATTTGCTTTTCCCTAGACACAGGCTTACCAGCGTTGCAAAAGCGAGATTCTTATTAGTTGGAAGGAAAAAGGAGAGGCATAGAAAAAGAAGAAATGAAGTACAAAAGGAATAGGAAACATTATATGGGTTAACAAAGGCCCACATAGCGGGTCATATTCAGGATGTAGCTGGAGTTAGTGGAGGTGGCTGTATGATCTGAATTCCTTTCTCAGTCCTGAGCTAGTCAGGACATGTCTCAGTATTTTGACGAGGGTCTTAGGTCCCAGGTAATGGTGTGGGTGCCATGATAATGGAGTTTGCTCCATTAGCTAATTTTAATTCCAAAAGTCTCTTTCTTAAGGATTCCCAAAGGCAATGCTGGGTGGAATAGCTCATTCTTTTTAATTTTGTCCACCACTCCCCCCAGTATCCAACATACCAGTTTTTGGTTTGTTAATTTGTGGT
>ML681981.1:5842902-5850402 GCA_007922195.1 Podocnemis expansa | reverse complement strand
TGCCCATGCAAGTTTAGCTTGAGCCTTCCCCCCTCCCTGCCTTTTGAGCATGCATACCTGATCATGCACTATTTTTTCAGTTGGACCAATGCCCCTTTCAGCGCACAGACAAGAAGGTGATCAGGGACTGAATCAGGATTGTATAATAAATGAGGCTGCTGTCTGCAACATTCAGCTTCATTTGTTGAAGTTGAAAGATGTGTAGTGACTGAGGCAGGGGCTTCCAGAAAGAGAAATGTTGGTCCTATCAACTGCTACCATGACGAACTAGTTTTTATTCCTGCCTCTGCCGGAGTTCCTAGGTGGTGCTGAGCAAATCAATTTTAAACCATACTTTTCACAGATGAACATCTTCATTTTCTGGGTGCCCAACTTGAGACAACTGGGGCCTGCTTTGCATAAGTGCTGAAACTCACACGGCAACTGAAGTCAGTGGGAATGTCCTTTGAACACATAAAGTGATGAAAAATCAGACCCTATACCAGCGGTGGCCAAACTTATGGAACTCAAGAGCCACACAAGTTGATTATTGAACCTTCAAGAGCCACACGGCCATATAATTTTACCTACTCTAAAATTATTGACTTAAAAATTCATTGCACACTTTAATTTTGTCATAAAAAGAGGGCAGATATTGATCCTACTAATGTCAGATTCTAATAATTACTTAAGGTTACCATGAAAATTAGGCCTATACGGTAAAAACTTAGCTGCTGCTCAATATAGAAGACTTCAGGCTAGTGGCAAGTTTTTTAAAATCCTGACCATGCCGCACTTCTCCCCACCATCCCTGACCATGCTACACTTCTCGCCACCATCCTGACCCCTGTCTGAACTCCTAGACTGGGGCTGCTTTCCTAAACTGATTTGCCGACGTTCTTCTAGGAGCCACAGTTTTTCATTCAAGAGCCACATGTGGCTCCTGAGCTGCCGTTTGGCCATGCCTACCCTATACATCTCAAATAGGATACCCAAGACTAGTGGACACATTTGACAGTTTTGACATTAATCTCTCTTTTCCTCACTTCCTTGTCTATAAAATGGGGGTAATAATATCCACTCACAGAGTCCTGGTGAAGATAATTCCTTAACATTGGCAAAGCATACAGACGCTGTGATGAAGAGTTCCATATAAGGCCAATATGGAAATGAATAGTATGGTACTCAGTACAAGTTTGGAATAACATGCAGTGTATAAGGCATGGGCCTGTCCACTAACTGAATAATGAGAATATAAGAAATATTTATTTAACATGTGCTACCTGTCTTGGCTACTGAGTGTATCAGGCATCCTACAGAAAACTAATTTGTGATAATGTAATTTAAGACTGTCACAGTGCATATGCACAAATGTACTGCATGAGTTGCATATGTACAAATGAATTGCATTAAAGTTGCATGGATATCTCCTAACTTTTGCTTAGCTGACTTTATTTTTATGATGCTTTTTTAATTTAGATATTTTGTTTATATTTACAGATATACATTGGCAAAAGACAGTTTTTGGAATACATTTATTGTTTTAGGATATTTAAAAGTAAACACACTATTTCAAATGAAATATGAATGGCAGTCAATGACAATTCTTCAGACACTATACTCGTGATTTTTCCAGTTTAACCGGCAGACATTCTTAAATTAAAAAAAACAAACAAAACACGTTACTAATACTGATCAATTAATTAATCTGTCCCTACACATCTAGAGATACCAACTTTCAAAGAGTCCACTATGAAGCTAAATTACATTGCTGTTGTTCTAGTTTGGCATTTATGGTAATTTGTCAACTCCATACATAGTAATGGATTGACTCACATAACTAGGGCTATAATTGCAGTTGTTAGGTAGCCTTCTTTATCTTAGCCTGTCTGAGTCTCCCATTCCTGCATGATTTCTTGCTGTGCTGAAGCCATGTGTGTCTTGTTTTGTTTTAATACATTACTGACCCAGGGTCTCAGGTTACTGGGGTTCCTGTCATATATTTAGTTCCACTCTCATAAAGCATTGCACAAAAAAATGCTGTAACAAGGTAACAATCATTGCTCAATATACTAAGTATAAATGACACAGTGTAAAACTTGACTGCAGGAGAAGGTAGGGGGAATACAGTCACGGAAAATAGAATACAGTATATACTAAGCCATTACTGTAGGGTTGCCTGAGTTATAAGGGCTCCTTCAGCGGTGTGCTATTTTTCTGCCACATCTTATTTACCATTATAACCTCAATACTCATTTATTTATTGTGTGTCTTTAAAAGTGCCACAGAACTTCTTGTTTGAACTAGACTAACACGGCTGCCCCTTTGGAACTTGTTAATATTCATGCCTCTTTTACAACATATACTTTGCTACACAGGCACATCAAGTTTGAGTAGCATTTTCATAAGAAAGTGTTAGTATGAGCATAGTTCTTGATTTTTAAAGACTGTAAAATTATTTGACTTAATACCATGCTTAAGATACTGTAGAAGTCTCACAGCATCCCTTAATTTGCACTGGATAGAAACACAGTCAAAATTGATCAAGATATTAAATTTACACTGCACTAAAGAAATGAGTTAACTGTCATTTCTTTATGTGATGGTATCATCTGGACATTTTACGCTCTTTAGAAAAAGTGTCTGAGTTGTATCAACAACTTATCTTTTCATCTTTGGAAAACTTACATAATTCAAGAAGTTAACAGGTTGTTCACTTAATAGGGATCATCCATACAAGGTTTTTGGGTTTTTATTAATAAATAACTTGCTGGAAGGGGGGGTGAATCAGTCAATGCTAATATGAAGCATATTTTGCATTTATTATGGGAGAGAATTTTTCAGGTAGGAGGTGAAGAGACAATTTGGGAATTTTTGTTAGCTGAAAAACAGCATATTAAACATGAATTGTGATTTTCCATCTGGCCCTACTGGTTAGGAAGCTGCAGTTGGGCATGATCTTCACTGTCAATCAATAGTCCCCAACTGTGAGATGCAAGCCTCATGACGAAGCCCACCCCAACTCATTAAACCAAAGCAAACTGTATGAAGTGTGCCTCTGTGTGATTTTAATATTTGGTGCATGTGACAGGATCATTTTAGTGATTTGCAGGATTTATCTCCTCTTAAAAGTACTGCCTAAGGCTACTCTAATTGGTAGGAAAGCAAATTCCCCCTTCTCCTCCTGTCACTCTTTGTTTTATTTACTGAGAACTGCCGAAACCTATTTACACAATAATGAGGATAAATCACTGTGATGCTTTCAACACAAAGAGAAATGTTGCATGAGTTGAAAGCTGTACAATTAAAACTAAATTCCAAATATTTCTGAAGTGGTGTCTACAGCTAGTGATAGTGAAATAAAATTAAGACAAATGATAGGATTTTATATTGCAGCTCATGGAGACAGACTGTTAAAATCAAAATTCTTTTATGATGGACAATTTCATTCAATACTGCAATTAAGTAAATGTATGTTAAGTTACTCTCAGTGGTCCAGATGTTCCCCCCAGAACTGTACATGCAGAGGTCCTCAGTGTGCAGATCTTCCCTCATTCCAGATGGAAAGGGAGCCCTGCTGCCTCCAAACCAGTGGGCTCCTCCCATGCCCTGGATGCAGTGGAGCAGCCTCCACCTCCTAGGATCCATGTGAGGGGAAGGATAGAAACAGGGAGAATATGAAGGATTAATGGCTTGGTGGATTAGGGGGATGAATATTACTTCTTTGGATCTGCAAGTTGAACAATCTGGAAACAATACTATAACCTCAAGCTGTGGACAGGCAGTGCCAGGGGCCAAAACCAGTGCCTGGCCATAGACTCTGTGAATGGCTTGCACTTCGCTCTCCTGACTCTTATGAGTGTGCGGACAGCTTCTCTGTAGTGTCTTACCTGCCACCCCCAAACAAACAGCATGCTAGAGGGAAAATCTCACACAGATTTCTGCACAAATTTTCCTCACACTGTTTTTATCATGAACGGGGACAATGTAGTAGTATATTTTTTATACAATACTCTTTTGTATTTGTATAGTATTTGTAATAAAATTGAAATGATTAATCACCTAGACCCTGATGCTGCACACAGAAGTAAGCTGTTCTGAGCATGGAGTGTGCTGGTATAGCAACTCCTGACATTTTGGCTACACTTGTAATACAGTAAAACTCCTGAAGTTCTTGAATAAAGAGTCATGAATTTGGCTATAGGCTAATGCCACCTCTGATGTTTTAAGTCTCAGATAGATATCAAATTTACCTAGAGAAACATTTTACTAATGACATGTCCAGTTTAGAGAAATTTGCTGTAGTTTAACTGCAGTGATGCATCTGATTCAAGCCTATAATGGAGACACACTGCAGTGGTACAAAACACAGCTTGCAGTTAAGAGGGCAAATTTCACTGATTATAGCACGTTTTAGCATAGTGTAAAATGTTCACTTCTCTCAGGTAGACAAGGCTTTATGTCTAACAAAAAGGCCATACTGCTGAAATTGAGGCATCAGCTAATATTCTAAGCATATTTTTGCTGCATGAGAAGAAAAACACATTTCTTTTAATGTCAGAATTGTTTTATATTTCTATGTGTAAGTCATAGATGTCTTACAACACAGTTTTTTAAAAAAATCCTGAGCCTGGGTCCTTCAAAACTGGCACACATTGCCTGGGTATGTCATACTGGAGGGAAAAAAAGCAAGGAGTCTTGTGGCACTCAAAGACTAACAGATTGATTTATTGCATGAGCTTTTGTGGGAGAATAAAGCTCATGTGATAAATAAATCTGTTAGTCTTTAAGTGCCACAAGACGCCTTGCTGTTTTTGCCTTACTAGACTAACACGGCTGCCCCTTTGGAACTTGGAGGAAAAAAGTTTTGACAGTTTAAAAAACTCCCCAAACCTGGCATTTTTATTGCATCAATCTCTTTTTTAAGTATAGACTCAAATCACATGCCTAAAAATTATTGTGGGATAGCCATTTTCTGTGGTTAAGGACAGTATGAAATACAGGTGACTATAACAAAAAATGGGTGATACAAAATGTTATTTCATGTTGGGACTAGGCATTATACTTTTTAGCATTTGTCATAACCTTAAGGGTCCCAGGATATGGAAGGGGCTACCGTATATACTCGTGGATAAGACAGTCCGCACAAATGCTGACCGCCTGGTTTTGAGCCCTCAGAATGGGAAAAAATGTGTGACTTGTGGATAAGCCGATGTCCACTTGTGGCCTCAGGCCCCTAACACCACCCACCCTATGCCTCTTGCTTTACCAGGAGTCCCTGACTCCCTGGTCATGTCACCGCTTTCTTCCGACATCCCCCGGCCAGCCACCGCTTTCCCCTGACCCACCTGGGCCGACCCCCCACCCCCACCCAGGGTCTCCTTACCTGGCCACTCCAGGGTTTAGGACACATGCTGGGGCTCCAGGCTGACTCCCCAAGTCGGCCGCTCTGGCTCAGGGCAGGAGATTTAAAAATTCCTGAGCTGGGACTGCTTTGCTGGCCTGACCCACGTGTTGAACCCTGGGTTCGCAATGTAACTGCGATGGACTGGTGACACCCACCAATGAGACGGACACCAGTTCAAGTAAACAAAAATAACTTTTATAGTGATACCATAAATCACCTAGGATCAACTAGCAACGTGGAGCAAAAAGTCTATATAACATACTTACAACCAACTAGCAATATGGAACAAAAAGTCTATGTAGAACACTTATAACCTAACAACAGTATGGAGCACGAAAGTCTATGTAAAACACCTATAACCAAACAACAGGATAAAGCATGAAAGTCTATGCAAAACACAACCAACTAAAATACTTATAGCCAAATAACAGTATGGAACAATGACCTACAAGAGGGTGGCCATAATAAGTCAAGGACTTTTTTGGCCTTTTACTGCCTCAACATCGATATAGGCACTGATCAGCCCACCCGACGCGTATTTACCAATGGCTCAAAGCCATTCCTCCTTGCTAGCCAAGAAGGGTGGGCGGCAGAATGAAGGAGTCAGCTGAGAGAAACTAAACTCCCACACTCCCCCTGTGTATGCTGGGGGAATTTGGGGACAGCGGTTTAGAGCAGAAGTGGAGCAATAAACAACTTTACAATAAAAAATGCAAAATACAAATGGTTAATAAACATATGACGAAATAATCTATGCTAGGCAATGAACATCTATATCATGAAAAGGTTATGCAGGATACAAGGGGAACAATAAACAGCTACACAAACTATGCAAAACTCAAATAAGGAAGCTACAATAACAGACTATACATGGATAGTTGTAAGGAGAAGAATTAAGAGAAGTAGGAGGCTTGTATTGATTTATAATACCTGTCCTAGCACCGTAGTGGAACCCAAAGTGAGGAGGCAGACCAGCTGCAACATCCCAGTACTTAATTATTCGGCCAGCAATTCGTGTACACCCCAAAAAAAAAGGTCTCGGGGGTGGGTGCTCCCTGTCTCAGTAGGGGATCAGTCTGACCGGGTCGTGACGTGCCCTTTAGCATTCGAGGGTGGGAGAACACCAAGCTAGCTGAGACAGGGGGTTTAAATAGAATTTTGCACAGCCAGAGTAAAAATAGCCAATTGGGAGTGGGATTCTGGTCAGGACCAATGATGGAACTGAGACCCCAGACAATGACCCCTCCTTCATGGTGACGGGGGTGCCGAGAAACTGTTCAGGGGGGATAGGAACTCACCCCTCCTTCTTGTTGACACAAAGCTAGGGAGGAAGAAACTCACACAGGAGATTGAGGGCCATCAGGGGAGATTGATACTTAATATTCTTCTCCTTGAGCTGGATAGCCTGGAGATGGGGCCCATCAGGGAGATCGATACTTAACATTCCTCCCCGAGAGCAGCATAATCCAGGGGGCTACGTGTGGGGCGGTGTGGCCATCATGGCTGCCACCTCCGTTGACACCACGTATAATCCAAGTCCCCTTTTTAAAGGGGATTTTCAGTCTCAAAAAACTGAGCTTATACGTGAGTATATATGGTAGGTGGGTAAAGTAGTATCTTGTTATTGGACCAACTTGTACTGATGGAAGGGGCAAACTTTCAAGCCTCACAGAGCAATTCTGCAGATCTGAGGAAGGTAAGCAGAGCGTACAAGCTCTACCCACGTACCGAACCCTCCTTAGTCAAATCAGAGGGAAGTCCTATTGCACAGAAGGTTTGCAAGACTCAGTATAAGTGCATCCATTAGCTATTTATATACTCATATCATGCAAAGTTCAAAGTCAGGGTGAAGATCACAGAGGAAACCATGGGCCAAATTAGCTGCTTGTGAAGTGGGTTCAAATGGAACTGTGCTTGATTACACTATCAGGCTAATATTTACTTCACTGTAATGAAGTGTGAATAATTAGGCTCTGGAGTCCTGATCCTCTGTTCACTGAAGTCAATGACAAAACTCCTTTTGACTTCAATGGTTCTGGATCAGACCTCGCCTTCTAAGTTCAAACTACTCATGTGTTCTAGTTCAAACCAATGCTTATTTCGAACTAGAACAC
>ML681981.1:5830402-5832902 GCA_007922195.1 Podocnemis expansa | reverse complement strand
AAGACCACTGTAAATATCACATCCTTACAAATGGTATGCTTAGCCTGAATAAAAATCTAATTGTCAGAGAGTTCATTTAGTCAATCCATTTGAAAAAGCTGATATAAATATGAAAGAAAATAACATAACAGCAGTTTTAGTGAAGAGCTGCCTTAGGACAAAGACAAAGAATAAAAAATGTCTTTTGTATTTACTTGAAACAAATGAATGGTATCAGGTGAAAAATATCTGTCTGTACTTGTTCAGATTTAAGGCCTACAAATTTGCACCTTATTTCAATTTCCTGCATGCACTGAGGAAGTGCAAATAGCTTATTCAGAGGCAGATTAATGCAAAAGAGCTGAGGGGGGACATAAATCTACAAGCAGTGACTTGTACCATCATGTAAGTGTAATGATTATCAAACTGAAATCAGGTCTCAGAGTATCAGCTTAACACAGAGAAAATTTGCTTGATGTGAGAGTATTAAAGTCATGCTATAATATATCCATACACTGTGACTAAATTTTATAGTTCATGAAGCATATTAGTATTACACTATATCCTGGTACATTCAAAAGGTGATTTCCATTTAGATGCTCATTTTTCATGAAGATAAATATGACATGAATCATAATTTCCCTGAAGTAAATATTACAAATAATAAAATACTCAGGCAAGCAAGTTGAGGAATGACAGTAATGTTTTCCATTTGTATGGTAAGTGGTGAACCTTGTGGCCTATCAAGTAACAAATTGAATGTTTAATCTTTCTCCATGCAGATTGAGGATGGCAAAGTAGCAGCCCGTCTCACAACAAATTGAGAGTTCTCTGGTGGCTCATGGAGTATCAGCTATTTTGTCTTTGGAGGCCAATAGAGAGTGTCAGCAGAGCTTTGTCAAAATATATCATAAGCATGAAGTTATAAAATTGCAATTTACAACAAAAAGACTTTGGGATAACTGGCAGATCTTAGGCGTGCTAAATTCATAGCAAATATTTAAAGAAGCTTTGTAAGGCAATTTAAACATTGTTAGGGGAAGTTGGTTAGCATCTGTGGAATGTCCCAAAGGTTTAAAAAAATAAAAAGGTACCTATCAAATAGTAAACATTGTGAATAGTAAAAAATATTCTATTTATGTTTGGACAGATAGGAAGTCAAAGGAGGTGGTTTAGGATGTTTCAAAGCTATTTTAACTTAAGAATATGTCAAAGGATTATAATATACATTCCATTTAATGGTATTCAAACTTTTCTGCTTTATGAAATGTTTATCTGTTTATCTTGTGTTGCTCATTTGTCCTCAGCTTTTTTAAATCCTTTGGATAACAGAAAAGCTGACAGTGTGGCAACTTCTGTTTTTTCTCATAGCCTCATTTTATTGAAAGAAAGTAATAGCAATGCTGAATTATAGGTAGCCAACTTTTGTATCAGTGTCATAACATTCAAGGGTGTTATTCTCTACTATAGATAAAAAACACATGTACTGTTCATTTTGCTAAAGGTTCTGCTGTATATTAATTTTAAGTTGCAGTGTGTGCACTACAAGATGACACCAGTAGCATTTTGATTAAGGATTTTATACATGAAAAAATTTTCATTATCTTAGTTCCTACAGATCTCTCAGGATTGGTTGAATTCCTGACCTACAGCTGTGTCTCAGAGTGTCAGGATAAATGCTTGTGTATTAAAGTGCGACCTATGCTGTTTTCTCTGTTACATGAGCAATTAATGGGGCTTTTTACTCTTGGGAAAGTCGAGACTGTTCATAACAATAACAAAACATGCACCTAACTGGATTTTGTTCATTTTTCTTTTTGATTTCATGAGAGGTATGAAAAAGTTCTCCCTATGACCTGAGCCACAGCACGGTTTATATGTATTTGTCTCTTCTTCATGGTTCACATTTTATCAGCTAAGAAATAGAAATATAATAGTAATTGACAATGAAAATATGGAGAAAGTAACTTTTGTAAAAATAATGTGGCTAAATTTGTAATATTGCACTTTTCTTCCATCTCAACCAGTTATGTTTAGTTTATTTAATTGATACCCTGATCCTCCAGGCAACTTTAAAAAATTTGAGACAATTACACTGAAAACCTGTGAAAACATTTGCATTTGTCTGTGATGATTAAAACTTGTTAAAAAGGGATATTTTAAAAGATATATTGCAAAAACTAATCAATAAATTTTGAAGGCTTGGGAGTTAAGAGAAAATCTTAGGAAAAGCATTAAAATATTTTTGAAAATAGTGATTATGATAAATTACTTATGTCAAGACAGGCCTACAATAGTAAAGAATCACATTAATTAAAATATGAGGATGTAATCTTGCAAGTTGAAAAATTTGTTTCCTGACAAATTACATTCTCATACATTGAGAACCTTAGAAAATGAGCCCAAATCCACAAATTGTTAGTACAAATAGTTCTTACTACTCATTAGAATATGGGTTTATAGTACTAGGCCCCAAATTTGCATTTTACTGACTTTAAAACTGTGAATAAGAAGCCCTCTA
>ML681981.1:5812902-5820402 GCA_007922195.1 Podocnemis expansa | reverse complement strand
TGGATTCCCAAGTGTATAAGGCACTCATGTGGAAAAGCAGCCAGCTCTATCCTTTCTGTTCTAGGGTCTACCTGCTAGGATATAAGATTCTTACTGACCATCAGAGGGGAAGTCGTCAACCTTTTCTGCATTGAGTTATGAGAATGGCCTCCCTGGGAATAGGCTTTTTCTTGTCCTTCTGTTACTTTCCCCTGAAATTCTTGTCTTATGCCACTTAAGCACCCACAACTTTTGAGCTATGGTTACAAAATATCATTTGAGTCTCACAATCCCATTGTAAAGCTGAGATACAAAGATTGGTTATGTTTCATCCCAGTGCTGTTCCTTCTGAGTTTAAACTCAACGTTCAGGTTTGTTCTGGTGGACTTGAACATGTATGGCTCAGGCAACCTTGGATATCTACCCAAACCACTAACTAAAAATGTTGGATTAATTTGTATACTAAAAGATTGCTCAGCATACTTTTTTCGACGTATGTGAGTTCCCCAGAGATACAATTCTTCAGTATAAAAACAGTCATGTTATTAATAACATTTTGTGCTTCTGGAAGATCTTTCAAATGAGGATTTCAAAGCAATTTATGAACTTTAATTCAACAAGCCTCATAATAACCATTTGATGTTGGAAAAGAGATAGGGTCAGGTTCTCTTTTGAAGTCTGACTCCTTTGGGGGACTAAGAGGCTGTGAAGCTGACATCTCCATAGACCAGTGGTTTTCAACCTTTTTTTCATTTGTGGACCCCTGAAAATTTTCAAATGGAGGTGTGCATCTCTTTGGAAATTCAACATATGGAAAGGAGACCGCTAACATAGAAGTCTTAAAACTTGAAACTGATTGAATAGAATTCAACTGTAAATGTTGCATGTTCTTATCATGGCATTTGGCATAGCATGTGAAAGGGCGGTAAAAATGTGGGCTTCTATGGTAATGACGAAACTTCCAGGTTTTGACCTGTAGGGGGATATTCATAGACCTTTGATTGATCAGACGAGATCAGTGCCTTTTCTGGGATCAGAAACTTTATTTTCATAGTCACCTTTTGCAGACCCCTTAGACACGATGGACTCCCAGGAGCCCATAGACCACAGGTTGGAAATCCATTGCTCTAGATGGTGATTTTCCCAGTGTGGGGAGTGCTCAGCTGATGTGGAGCAACTTCATTGGATCCTATGCCACTTCACAGCTGCCTGTTGAGTAGGGGATATGACCAGGGGCGCTACTGTGCTCTTACTATTCTCCAGATACCAGGGATCCAGCTAGCCAGAATACTTTAGAGCAGTCCTATGGCTGCTTTTGGGGCTATGCCTCGCATGCAGCCAGCTTCAGGCTCAGGTAACTACCACCATGCCTTATAGCCCTTTAACCCCACAGCTATGCCCTGCATATATTGAGTTCATCTGGGAATCTAGGCCCTAGTGCTCATATCAAACACCACTGAAAGCTAGCTACCTCTTGGGTGAAAAGCAGCAGTTGATTATAGTAACACTACACAAGAAGTCAGAGCAGGAAGTGAAGAATACTGTATCCAATTGAAATTACAGCAGGGATTGATTTAGGCACAATTTTGCTGGGAAAACAAGTTTAACACTCCTTCAGAACTGTAGGATATGTAAGAAGTGCCAGGAATGAATGCTAGCGCCAGCTAGAAAAGGAAAAAAGAATAGAATTAGCTAAACTTCTTTTCCATTTAATGTCAAAATTCCAATTACTGTTAAAAAAAGCTTTTAACCAACTTTAATCATTTAACTTGTTTATATGTCTCATCTGAGAGATGGACTTTTCAGCAGCACAGTGCCCACTAACAACATACTGGGCTTTTGTTCAGGATTATCTCAGAGGAGAGTTCTAACCACTGAATTACCAACACCAATTCTACAGTACTTGAATATTCCTTGGAGTTCTCTTACTTCCACAGCCCAGAGTTTCACACATGACAGTAAAATGCGGTACAGCTGCAGGCATATGTTTTCTCAACTGGAGTCTGACCCTTCAAGTTTGAAGTTCTACAAGAAGAAAGAATGGAGACCTAAGCTCTTTATGAGGGGATATTATTTGCACATGAAAAACAAACAAGGAGTCTGGTGGTACTTTAAAAGGCTAATAAATGTATTTATCGCATGAGCTTTTGTGGGAAAAAAATCCCACTTCGTCATTTATCCAAAGAGTATCCAGGTACTATGGTGATGGGCACTTTATAATTAAGAGCAACTTTAATAACTAATAATTTTTCATTGTCTGAATAAAATTCTTAAAGATCCTGTTAACCTCAATATTAAAAATGTGCTTGCTTGAAAACTGTAAACTAATGGGCAAGAACATTTGAGGCTCAGAGTGAAGAGAGAGCCTGGGACTTCACTGGTCATTAGATATCAGAAAACACAAGACCTAGAGAAAATGTTTTGCTGTTATAAACTCTGACAGTATCATGATGTAAAGAAAATAGGAGAGGCTAGGTTGTGACCGGCCTTTAAGGTTCTGTACTAGGAGAGGATCAAAGGGCTTTTCCCTCACCTTGCAAAGCCTGTGTGAAGACTATGGAATTGCTCCCTGCTTCCCAGAGCAACTTGCTGAAAAGAGGGAAGGGAAGTAGGTGGAACCATAACTTAGCTGTCCCAGCAACTAGGTGGAAGTGGAGTGAGGGTGTATACTTGATTCCTGTAAGGAAGTCAGAGATTGCTTCATTCTCTTTTTCCCCACCCCTACATAAAATTGTTCGTCCAAGGACAGGAGTCGGCAATCCAAAAGACAAGATGAGCCATTTTTAAGAATTCCTTCAATAGCCTAGTTCTTTGAGAGCCTCAGTGAGTGTAATTCCTGGGGGGGGGCTGGGAGCTGCACCAGCCATCTGCAGCAGGGTCCCCTGGGGGGTGGGGAGAGTGCTGGGAACCAGGAATGGGCCCCTGCAGGGCCCCTGGAGGCAGGGGGGAGCCCAGACCCTGGCATGGGCTGCCCGCAGAGTCCCCATGTGGCAGGGGGGAATCTGAAGCCCAGCGCTGCAAAAGGACAGCCACAGAGCCACATGCGACTCGAGAGCTGCAGGTTGCAGACTGCTGGCTTAGGAGATATTTGGCCTCTCAGAGTTTCCCTACATAATTATCTTTTAACATGCAATAGTTAGAAGCTGAGCTACATATTGCCTGGGGCGGTGTCACTCTTTTTACAATTAGTGCAGGACTTAGTACTCAGTGTTCCTTCATATTTAAACAACAATGACCAAATAGGGATGGCTTTTCCTGACATTTAAGACAAATGCAAATCCATCGAATTCAAGGGGCTCTGGATCCTACCTTTTCTGAGTAGTTGCAGAAGTCTTCAATCAGAGGCAAAGCCAAGAGTCCTTAAGAAGACTGATGATTAACTGGATGGAAATTTCCAACTCGGAAGTCATTAGTGCTAATGTAAGCTGTGAAAACATAAAATTTGTTAAGGAAAAAAAAAAAAAGCAACGCGCCAGATCCTCAGTTAGGGTAAACTGCTGTCATTGAGGTGATAGAATCATTGAAATCAATTGTGTTACACCAATTTACATACCTAAGGACCTGACCCCAAATCATTACATTTTAAAATGTTGAAGATATAAAAATTGAATTGCATGTTGCCATACACAAGGTGTTTTGATTACAGCAGTGATCTTTTCTGCTATTTAAAGACCAGTACAGCAACCAATAAGAAAGTAAAATGTCATTCCCCATATTCTGTAAGGTTTACTTCTATAAGATAGAATTTATTACAGTTTTTTCTTTTGATATCCTTAACAAACCCTGATTTTGTATTTTTACAGATTCTTTCTAAAGTTTTTCCTCAAGTGCAATCAGAACTGTTTGAAGAATGCAGGCAACCCACGAGACATGCGAAGATTTCAGGTACTGATTTTTTAAAAAGGAAAAGGATATATTCACAAATTTATTCAAAAAATTCCAAATAATTTACCATTTTTTCATGAAAAATCATTGTCTTTTTATTTAATATAATTAGTTTCAGAAGTGTACACCTTTAAAAATGATATATACAACTTTTAAAAATATTTGTCTAATTTAAATCCACATTCGTAGGAGTTATCATGTTCATGAGCGGGCCATGACGGACTGGTTCTGAAGCAAGTGGGAATTGCAAGTGAAAATCTTGCTGTAGTTTTTTTTCTCCTATTAAAAGCTTTACTGTGTTACTAGATTTCTAAGAGTTGTAGAGAAGTTCTTACCCATGTATGATGAGTAGCACCAGCCTAGTATTAGCCATTAGAAAAGCACCTATGAGCTCCTGACATTATCCTGTGGTGAGTCTGAACCATTACAAAAAGGGCATCTGACTGGACAGATGCCAAAAATAATTTCCTTCAAATTTTGGCTGATTGGAAATGGTCTTTGAGAAATAACATGATTTTTTACTTCAGATTGCTTTAAAAGCACCAAGTCATACTTAACATTAATAATCTAGACATTGAGATGTTCAAAACTTTTTCTGAGAAGCACAACTTGTGGTTAAAGCTTATAGGAATGCATGTGACATCTGTTTTCACACACAGCCAACCTACTGGTGAAGCCAGAATGCTTGGGCCAGTCAACAGTAAAGAAGATCTGTAGCTGGAAAAAAAAAAAATCTTCAAAACAATCCAGTCAAACTTTCATTCTTCATGAATCTCAGCTTCACGTGGCATTGGTGATATTGATCCATCTGAACAGAGCAGAAGGTCAAACCTGGAATGAGTGGAAATGTCCTCTTTCTCTCACCGATGACTAAATGAAGTATCAGTCATGAGTGATCTTGTGGTTGACAAAAGAGCCAGTAGTCACTAGAAAGACTTCCGCGGGTCTCTTCAGTTAATCTCCCTGCCTCTCAGAAGGTTTAACTGGACTTAACAGTATGTCATGTCTTGAACAATATTTTCAACTGGTTTTACTATATCAGCACCTTTCTTTAGGTGCACTGCAGGAATGAGCCAATAAAATAACATAGTATGTCTACTTCCTTTTGCTGAACTATACTATTTTCCCTTGGTGACTGACCTATATATAGATGACAGAGCAAAGAGAGTTGCATTTTTATATACACCTTCCCCTGTCTTTCAATATATCATTTCCTATACACCTAAATAAACAAACAAATAATTAAATAAAATGATTCTTTGCTGAGAATCACATTTTATCTGCTTAGTATAGTCTGCAGGTTATTTAAGTCACACTTTGCTCATTAAAAATGAAAAGTAGGTAGCTCAGTGACAAGGCAATGGAACTGCAACATAGGATGCCCTAAGTTAAGGTGCAACTTCAGGACTCCTCGGAATGGATGTTGGTGCATCTCTGATGGAGAGTGTATGCAGAAACACAGCAACTTCTACAGAACCACCCTCCTCAGGCTGCTCCCAAAGGGTGATAGAGATGGCTTCCACAGAGAAGGCGGAACATAAAAAGAGCTGCAAAATGAAAAAGTTAATTATGGGACATGGAAATAAAAAACAAGATCAGAGATGACCCAAAACATAAATACAGCAAGAGTTGAAACATCAGAGGTCTTGCACCCACTATTTCCAAAAGGGGAAGGAGTTAGCAAAGTTCTCATTCATACATTCTTCATTCATTATGTATCTGTGTCTATGAACTGTGCATGTAATTTTAATGTCATTTTTCCCTGAAATTTTACATCCACAGTGAACTGAAAAAAAGGTAAAAGTCTGGCATGTTTGTGTTCCAGTTTTAACCACCATCACTAGTATGTTTGGAGAGGCATGGCTAATATTGACCTACATCTGCCCATGTTTCAGAGAACTCTCCTAAGCTTAACTATATTGAAAATACTACAGCGATTATTTAAGTAAGGAAATCTGAACTCCAGGTCACCATGTCCATGGTGGAATACTTAAATTAAACAAAGTTATATATAAGGTACTCAAAGTATTTTGGAAACAAAATCAACTTATGAAGCCATGTCACAAACACGCACACTCAGACCTTCAAACAAAACAGTCCTAATTTCCCCTATCACTTGTCTGTTACAGAGTATCATTTCAGGGAGGAATTTCACAAATTGATTGTGTAGGTGTTTTTGACAGCAAGGTTTGGCATTTTGCATATGTTCTTTTTCCAATTTCTACTAAGAAGCAGCTGGAAGCCAAAGAAGGCCCTATCCATCATCTCTTCTATGGCCGGACTCTGAACCTGGACACAAGAATAGGAGCCTTTCACTCAAAAATAAAGGAGGAAATTCCATTGACATACCAGGGTCAATCACCATCCAAATGAACTTGAGAAGGGATACTTTTCATGGATTGAAAACACTTTCACTATTCATATTCAATTCAGTCTTTTCAGATGCAAAAAAGTTCATTATCAGACATTAAATGTAATTGTAAAACTGACCTGGAGATCATTTACTGAAGAGAAATGGGGAGTTGCAAGGGTTTCTGATTTATTAATTATTTTCCCCTCTGATTTGGAATCCTCACAACCCTTTATTTGTAGATAGTCTCAAGTGAACAATTTTTAATTAGATAAACTATCTAATCAATATATCAACAGATCAATCAAAATAGCAGCTTTTAAAATGAGTGGCTAGAGGGCTGATTCTGAAACTAATGGCTAGAAGAATATTTCCCTGAATTGAATTCATTTGTTAGCATAATAGGAGATTAAACTCTAATTAGCGTAGCAGGTTTTGAAGAAAAACAATTGAGATTTAAAAATTCACCATTACTGGCAAAAAAAAAAAAAAAAAAAGTGAACACCACCTGTGAATAAATCTATTTAAAGCCTAAAGTAGTGGACTTGTATACAACATATAATTTTTTTTAAAATATCCATTTTTTAAAAAAATTGTGTGTTTTCTTTTTCAGGTTGTTGTATCAACAACAGTCAATGTGGATGGCCATGTTCTGGCTGTCTCAGACAACATGTTTGTACACAACAATTCCAAACATGGAAGGCGGGCTCGCCGCCTTGACCCCTCAGAAGGTACGGCCCCTTCTTATCTGGAAAATGGTAGGCACACATTTACATGTCTTTTTTTATTTGCAATGCTTTTTTTGCACCATATTTTATGTTGGTACACTACTTACCTTTTCTTTTACATGATTTCTTCTCTCTTCTCATTGATCAAACAGTCCATTAATATTTCTGACTCCACGTCAAACAGAATACCGCTCTCCCGTCTTTGCTTCTGACTTCCATTCCTTTATTTAGTCCATAAAGTTCTGCCGTCAGAACCAATTTTTCATCCTTTTTTATTCTTTTTTGTTTAAAAGCCTTGTTTTGCTTGCAGCTTTTTCTTGCTGTTTAATTTTATTTGATTTTATTTTGGCTTGTCATAATCCTTGATCCAGCGGTACAGACTCAGGTTATGTATGCAAGTTTAAATGGATGGTAAAAACATGATCAAATCTGTAAGGAATTTACTGTGAGGTCAATTTCCTGTTGCTGAGCCCTACTGCTGTGGATTAAAGCAATAAGGTTTTTGTATGAAAAAAACAGCATAAAATGTTTTTTCTTTTTTCAGTGTGATTTACTTCT
>ML681981.1:5802902-5807902 GCA_007922195.1 Podocnemis expansa | reverse complement strand
AGTGAAAAGTAGTAATTATGGAGTGACAGAGGAAAATGAAGTTTTGAACCAAAAGGCAAAGTTCGCGGATGAAAAAACCCAACCCAATTAGCTGCTTATGAGGAATCGAAATTCAGAGCATTTGCTCTTCCATCTCCCTCAACAACCTTTTGATTGACTCTGCTTAGATCTGTACAGCAAAGCAGATAAATCGACATGCCACATGCATGCGATGCTTAATCATTTGTAATAGCCATATTTGCCCTGACACATAATTTGCTATATCAAGCCATTTTTTTCTTGCTCACTAGTATTCTGCTGCTTGGCCTTTGCTTTATAAAACATTTAATAGTTTGCTTTAAATACATCAACATACTGATATATGATTGCCCTTTGTATGCCTCCTAGAGAAATCATGCACTTTCTTCTTACTGTGCTTTGCATGGTGTGCCATTGGCAAAGAGAGCTAATGTCAGAAAAGAAGGGGTACTTAGGTCTTGATTTTCTGTCTTGTACAAGCAGCTACTCCATGTATAAAGGCCATCAGTCCTAGTGAAGGCTGGACTACTGGCGGGGCCACAGTCATCATAATTGGAGACAACTTCTTTGATGGCTTGCAAGTTGTATTTGGAACTATGTTGGTCTGGAGTGAGGTAAGCTATCTAAATTGGTGGGCTTTGAACTGTAACATTTTTTCATGAATGATTTTAACAAGCTGTCAATAGTCTATTGACATGAGGTATCATGAGATTTTATTTCAAAGTGCCTTTTTAACCATGAATTCTTATGTGACTGGATATAGAGAAATATACTTAAGGCACATCATGGCCCTCTAGTGGAAGACTTGCTATAGGAGGTCTCCCAATACTATTAAACAATTAGTGTTTAAATATTACTAGAAGCAGACTTAAGGAGACATATGGAGGCAATTTTCATATGAATGATGCCCTGTGGCCTTTCCTGCAAACTAAAACCAAGGATCATTTGCAGATATTTTCCTTAAAAAACATTGTAGAACCCTGATCTTGTATGTGACAGCAAGAAGGTAGAGCTTGGAGATGATAGTCCAATTTAAACTCATTTTAGTAATTATATACAACTGGCAAGCATCAGTCTTACCACTGCCATCTTGATTTAAACTATGTTTACTGTATGATTTTTATAGCTGATAACACCCCATGCCATCAGAGTTCAAACCCCACCCCGGCACATTCCTGGAGTTGTTGAAGTAACTCTCTCCTACAAATCCAAGCAGTTCTGTAAAGGTGCTCCTGGACGATTTGTCTACACTGGTAAGTGTAAAGTTCAGAATAAGATCTCCCCCCTCTTACTGATACAGATTAGATTAGAATATAATAGTGGTGCATTCACAATGGCGGGTCTGTTGGCCTTTACAGAAGCTTAGAAAAACTCAAACTCAGATCAGCAAAGCATCCAAAAGTTCAGTGCTACAGTCTGTAAAACTGGTTTTGATATCTCATGAGAACAGGCTCTCTATCACTAGATGCCAGTTTCCACTAGAACCAAAAATAGATATATACCTATATGTTAATATATATTAATCAACAGCATTTCTCAATCTGTTCCAGCCAGAAACTGGAAGTGAGGAAGTATTCAATAATGAACAATTTTTTTTAGGAAAAAATAGTCCAAACTTTTTTGAATCACACTAAAGGTTCAGTTGAAGTTTAGAGCAGTGGCTCTGGTAGCTCTTACTATATCCAAACCGCTTCATCCCTCCCTATTAATAACTTGGCAATAAAAATTCTCTCAGAAATGAAACTTGGCACAAAAGGTTCCATCCTGGAAGTGATTTGTTTAAACCAAATTTCTCTTAAACATGTTTGATTTTAATTTTCAATAGCACAAGGAAAAAATGGAAGTTTTGTGGTTACAGATGTTTCTGTACTCAGAAAAATTCATCTCCTAAAATGAAACATTTTTGGCTTTTTGTCTAAAATGTGTACTAAGTTCTTTTGGCATTTAAAAAATGAATCCAGCTAGGATACTGAGATGAGAAAAGCTGATCTTCACATGAATGGTAATAACATGCATATTTTTTTCAGGTTAATGATTTGATGTAGTAGGGGGCCATAATACACACATGCTTACAACTGCAAATATTCATTTGTGTATTATGTAAGGGTCTGTTGAGTCACACACTTAAAAAAAACAAAAACAAAGAGTTCTTAAAAGTTTATTTGATAACTTGATAGGATGTAGCCATTCTGGGAGAGACTTTAGGCCCAGATCCTCCAAGATATTTAAGTACCTAAGTCCCTTAGGTACAGGCACAAGTGGGTGTTAAGTAATGATTAAGGGAGTTAAGTGCCTAAAAAAATCTTTGAGGATCTGGAGGTAAATAATTTGCTTTTCAAAGAAACACTTTAACTTGGTATTTTCCCAGTAGATTGCAACCTTTTCCTATCTAGTTGTTTTGATCTTGCTGGAAAAAAAAAAAAGTAATTGGGATACTTTTAAAAACTGAGCAGATTATTGAGACATTTAAAGCCATTATTACTTAGGACTCCAAGTCTGCTCACGTTGAAGTCAATAGGATTTTGCCATTAGCTTCAGCAGTGATAGGATTGAGCCTTAGTAGGAATGTAGTGCTCATGAAAGATGATGGATTGATAGCCAGGGAGACTGAAGTCCTCCATCTGTCCACAAAACAGGCACAACCTGGGCAGCAGCAGTGTAAATTTTCCCTCCAATGTACTTCATCTCTGACCTGGAAGGACCCACCTCCAAGGGTGAGAGGACATTTAAGTCTCCCTGTCTGTTCAGTTCTCGGCTTTGCTGCTGAGACTGTCGAGAAGGGTGCCAAATGCGGTGCTGGTTGTTTTCTTTATAATCAGCTTTCTCCAATGCAAATGTTGCTAAGACCACCATCTTATTTTATATAGTATGCTAAGCAGATGGTAACCACAGTGCTGGCTGGGGTTGAAATGACTACTTGTAGCGTACACAACCAACAGATGAACACGAACCACAAAGCTACAATAAAGTATATAACACAATTGTCTTAGTTGCATGGATTTAGCTAAAGTACGATGCTAGACTTTCAATGACTGTTGTGACCAGGTATTTGTGCAATCAGCTTCAAACAATGGTTAGTTATATTTACTCTATAAGCAATAGTGTTCAGCAAAGTAAAGTGAATTAACTAGAAATGTTAGATTAAAGTCCAGTTTCTTCAGCTATTGTAAATTGGAATAGTTCCCGTGGTTGTAAAACAGCTGTGTTGATTTGCACCAGATGAGCCTCTGGCCCTAAACATTCAGTCTTAGTTATGACTTTCCTTATTATTAATAGCACTAAGTAATTTCATAAATTGTTATTTTAATGTAAATTTCCATTGTTTAAATTAAAAATGCAAATGAAGCAGAGTCATTTACTTTTCCTCCCCTAGATTTCTCCTTCAGCAGGATTTAGAGACATTTTAAATAAATAAATGAATCATCCAAGTTTTTAAAACCTCTGATACTGCAATTAATTCACTGCTAAAATAAAATAAAATAAAATAAAATAAAAAGATTTTAACAGAAATATACATTTCAAATACTTTTGTAAGGGATACAGAATCCTATACGTCACCAGAAAGTAAAAAGAAAGGTAGGGTCAGAGCCTGTCTGACCTGGAAACTTCTGTCTGATTTGCACTGCCCCTAAATTGATGGGGACAATGAGATAATCATTGGAAATTACACTCACCATTGAAAACTGAGCCAAGCTTCACTGTATTTCACAATATGAAAATTATGTGTCCCTACAGAAGGGAGGGGCTGAATCCCCAGGGCATCTGTTTCCCATCAGTGTCCCACCATGCTTGCAGTCTGGCTTGGCACTCTAACATTTAACCTTCTCAGCATGAGGTGGATCATAGGGCAGCAAGGCTGCAAAATAATGAAACAAGAGTGTAGTGTGGTATACAAAGCCTTTGTGAAGTATGGAAGTTGAGACATTAAATGATCTGTGTACAGTGATATGAAAGTACCAGATTTTTCAAAAACAGGCCTTATTAGTCATACATAGTAAAGATACTGTGGTGTTTCTCAGCAGGCTAAGGGAAGGCCTATCCCCATCTATCCATGCCTTTTTGCCCAGTGCTTTCAACTCTTATAAAGATACAATTACCTTGGGAGATTGTGGCAGTTCAGTTGATTAGCACGGTGAATTAAAAGAATGAGTCACAAATGACATGTCCGGCTCTTCTCTACTAGTCCTTTGTATTCCCAGTGTACCTCACCCCTGTTGTAAGGAGGTCAAAAATTAGAGAGAGATAACAATTTTCAAGCAGCTAGCACTTAGGAGCAGAATTAACAATCATTCTGTATGTAATTGCCAGTTAATAGTAAATTGCCTTCCAGACTGTAAAATGCAATATAAACTGGTGGGCACCTAAAATTAAATTAATGAGATATTTGCTGCTTTTAAAAGTGAATAGTGCAAATTAATAACTGAGTGCAATACTTGTTTTAATATTTGTCTAATAGTGTATCATTTGCTTGTTTAATAGTAATTAAAATAGTCCTTACCTGAAAAATTCTCTGCATAGTTAAATTGAGCAATTCTGTGCAGGTTAGAGTAATCGTTTTACCAGTAGAAGTCTTCCAGGTTCTTAAATTAAATATCAGAGATTATTTTTTAATTAGAATATGAGCATTGCAATGTTATTTGATTAAGGCAAATTGTGATTTGTATGGTTCTAAATGAAATTATGTTACAGTGAAAACTACATTTTAAGGTGCGAGGAATTATTTTGCGTATTTGCTTTAAGAAAACAGTAGCATGTTTGCACTGTATTTGTGCAAATGTACTATGCTTTTCTTAAAGTGCACATTTTGCATAAATGTTTCCCGCTTAACAAAAGAAATTCAAGCCAATTGATGATAGCATTTCTTCAAACAAAGGTCCTAGGCATTCCACAAATATATCTCACTTAAAAGCTGACCTCTTTCACCCAATGTTTTAGTGACCCACCCTCATTTTGGTAACTTCTTTTGCTTAATTAAAGAAATT
>ML681981.1:5795402-5797902 GCA_007922195.1 Podocnemis expansa | reverse complement strand
TTTTCATGTAGCTGTAACACCCATGGGAGAAGTCAACAGCAAATAAGATCAGAAATATAAAAGACACAAGGACAACTACTGTGTGCATTAGAAAAATATATCTTAATTAGTGTAACACCTTAGGCTGTGTTCACACACACAGGGGGTTATTTCGATATGGTTGTTTTGAAACAACTTGTATCGAAATAACGCCTTATTTTGAAATGACTTATTTCGAATTAGCAAAAAAGTCACTTCGAAATAAGGAGAAAAGCCGGAATTGAAATAGCAGTTCCAGACAACGGTTGTTTCTAAATGACTCACCGTTGTTTCAAAACAACCTGTTCAGACGATGGTTGTTTTGAAACAAGTCGTTTCGAAACCACCGTTGTTTCGAAACAACATGTTTGCACAGTGTTGTTTTGCAACAACCATTGCGAAACAACGTTGTTTCGCCCACAGACCAGGTTTAACTTGTTTCAAAACAACCGTGTGTTGTGTGAACAGCCAAAACCTTATTTTGAAACAACCTCGGTTGTTTCAAAATAAGGCAGCTGTGTGAACACAGCCTTAGAGTACTGAATACTTAAAATGTAATGTTTTGCTGCTTTGATATAGGATTTGAGCTTCTGTATCATTAGTGAAATACTTGATCATAATAGCAGAATGCCAAAAAAATGTTGCAAAAATATTCGCTCACATTAGTCAAACACCACATTGTGTTTGAAAAATGCCATGTTTTATTATAAGTACATACCTATTAAAATATGGTGGTTCTCTGACATATGAACATTTATGATTTTGTATCATGCTAGTTCTTTTTTCTTAATTGTTCTCCAATTGAAGGTTGTACTGTTGTTGAGTGTTCCCCCGGGCATATTTGGGTCTGATCAGCAAAGCCTTCTAAGTGTAGAAATGCCGGTACTCTCAACCGGAATTCTGTATGTTGAGGGCTCCATACTGGTGAAAGTCAGATAGTTTCCAATGATTTGCACAACATATAGGAATCACTGTAAATCAGTGTCTTCTTCAGCTACTTGAAAGGCAAAACATTCACAGGAAGGCTGAAAAGATTGTGCAATTGGATATTGAAAAGTCAAATTATAAATAATTTTAGTTTATATGAATTTCTATTCACTAGTTTGTACTGCTGACTCCCAATATGTTTAAAAATAGCAGACTAGCATTTGTAAGATATCATAAATAAAGTTAAACTAACAAGATATCCTGTGGCACTTCTGAAAAAGTGGAATTTTCTCCCATGAAAGCTCATGTGCTAAATAAATCTGTGAAAAGTGCCGCAGGACTCCTTGCTTGTTTTGTTGAACTAGACTAACACTGCTACCCCTTTGGAACTTATAAATAAGGTTGTATCTTGGCAGTTACACACATGGGTGAGATTCACTTCTGCTGCATGAAACCTAACTATTCAGTCTTTATGCAAATTGAGTGGGGGGGGGTCCAAGAAGGGTGGGGATATGATATCCTCTTTTCAAATGGGAGCTAGGGTGCATAGCATACAGCATAGCCAGACATGTCCCATCTATTACTCTGACCTGCAGGTTGCAATAATTGGCACATTCCTACATCATTTACATGGGATGTTAGGGCCACTGGATCCATGTAATTACAGATTCCATAGGCCCTCTTCTAAGCTGTGTTCAGTTCTGACCTCTGGACCCAGGTGCAGCTCTGATATGGAGAAACCTTTTGTGGTATGTAAGAACTGCAGAGGCTCCACTGTGCAGCCACTACAGTTCATCAACTGTGGCCTGCACCAAGGGACTCATTTGGTAAAGGCGGCCATGCTTAGGACCACTGTAGAACACAGTCAATTTCATTGGCAGTGCACCATGTCCACAATGTTTGATGCATATCCTGAGTTCAGGTCTTATGGTGAATGTAGGGTAGATGGAAGGACATACAAATAGTTGGAAGGGAGAGTGGTGCATCGACCTCCAGCTGCTTATCAGTGCCAGCGCTGTAGGGTAATAACTGCAGTAGCCTCCTGACTGTCCATCTGTCTAAGCTTATCTTGATAAAAACTTACATGAGGCCCAGGACCATGGTATTTGAGGCTTAGTAGCTCTAGGAGATGCTACCGTCCAAATATATTCATTCCATGGCTCAGAAGAGTTGCTCATTCAGAACCATTCCAACCTGCTACTAGCACTTGCGCTTGGGTGTTAGAGCTCAAACTAGGACCCACCGGCAACCCAGAACTTGTATCAAGGCTGCCATCTTGTTTTGCAGAATCTAGCTGGTGTGGCTGCATAACAGCCTTGAAAACATGAAATGAGGGTAAACTGATGCTGGCCTGAATTGGCAGAGAATCTGAAACAATAGCTCTCAGACTTGTGAGCTGCCCTGTTCCTCTCAGCTGAGTCCAGTGACCCCCATTAAAATGTCATTTTGAATTATTTCACTGCTATCAGAAGAGGTAAAGGGGGGGAAAAACACAGATCTACAAAAACTTATGAATGGAATCTCCACTTCAAATGGCTAGTACTTTGGAGAGTGT
>ML681981.1:5785402-5787902 GCA_007922195.1 Podocnemis expansa | reverse complement strand
TACACCATGGAGTTACTCTGCTGAAAACGATATCTACATCAAGAAGTAATATACTCTAATAAGTATTTTCATCTTAACTCTAGTCCTTGGGCCTCCAGGCTCAGTTTTTGTTTGAGTCAGGCAGAGCTATAATAAAGCCCTATGACTCCTTATAAAGCTTGTTAAACACAATGTGTGCAGTCTAACTGAGTCAGGATCATGATTCATGCACTGTACACAGCAGCATGTGCTGTTGATTTATGACCAAGCACAGTTCATAGTCAAAATTACAATTTGAGGGATAAAAAGATTAATTACTATTTGTGGCCTGCAATTTCATGAGGCTAGTGGATTGCAGCTGTAGAATGATAGTGCTCTACATCAGTTTGTAGTCAGCCATTCACAGATTATTAAAGCTTTGCAAGATTAAGTGCTCCTCCTGCCTGGTTTGTGCTCAGGCAATATGCTAGACAAAAAAGGACCACAGGGATAAATCTGAAGCTAGCAATAGCTGGACATATGTCATAATTGCCAGTTTCCCATAAATCCACGGCCAGTATAGAAACCAGTCCATGATGCAGACATCATATCATGACTATAATGATTGCTATATATGGCCTCAAGACCTGTAACTTTGTTACTGCACTACTATTCTATTTTAGCAATATATTGGGTATCCTTTGACTTTTTTCCCAGTCTAATTATGGACAGAAATAATTATTGCTTTTGTGTACTAAAACCCTTATTTTGGGGGTATGTCTTAAAAAATAGGGTTATGGTGTAAAGGGATTTAGGGATGAGAATTACACATTTCTTTGTAAATTGGTAGATATCTAAATACTATATCTATATCTATATACACACACACACAGTTAGTGATAAAACTGACAAACAATTCTGTTTATGTTTTAGCTCTTAATGAACCAACCATAGATTATGGCTTTCAAAGGTTGCAGAAAGTTATTCCACGACATCCAGGTGATCCTGAAAGGTTACCAAAGGTTAGTAAAGTATCAAGGAATATTAATTTATCTTCTTTGTTTTTCTTTATTCTGAATATCTAATTTGTAAAGTGTATTATTTATGATTAGCAAATTAGCATTGTATTCAAAATAGTCTCTCTTTTTTCATTATAACAACAGGCACATGACAAGATTACAAAAACTCTAGTAACTAATTCTTAAATTTGGTATATGTTTCATGTCACCACTTTGTCATCAAGTTAATCAACAATTTCTGAGTTCAGATTTAATCTCTGTAGGACAGGATTTTAAAAGAATGGAAGGAATGGATTTTCTGATACAAATATTTTGGATTCTGCAAGAGGGACATAAACTTCCTGCGTAATGAAATAGTTCAATTAAACATTTTCCACTCCAGTAGCTTGTAGTGATTTCAATCTAAGCAGTCCCACTCTGATCTGTGATTATTTGACTCTTGTTTTCCTTTCATTTTCTAAAGCTCGATTCAGTTTAATCTTTTGTTTACAAAGCTTTTGTTATAAGTCCCTGACTTAGCAGGCTAACAAATGAAGTCCACATATTAATATCTAGAGGGACTTTTCATTTAAATTCAACAAAGACAAAAGCTGCCTATGTTGTTTATGCACATGACACAAATCACAGAAATTTCATTTTGATCTAAAACATTAAAGATAAGTCATGCTTATAATTTTTCCTTTTCTTTGATACAATTTTGTCTTTTTTCAAGGCAAACTTGAAAATACAAATGAAAAATGAAGTCATAACATTATGACTGATTATTTTATATTCTATTCCTGTGTGCACCAAATCTTGACCACCTCTGAGTTTTATTAACACAATAAAACCTTTTTAGACATTACCTTTTAATGCTCAGCATGAACATAAGCAATATCATTAGGTTTCTCTTTTAATTTGTGAACATGCTAGCAACTCATATCAGATATTCACTGTTAGAATAATTGGAGACACACTGAAAGATTTTTCAAATGCAGGGCATTCCACTTAGGGGTTTTTGTTCCTGAGGGTTGAGTTCCAACAGAACAAGTTTTACCTCAAGAAGAACTAGAGCCATCAATATCATTACCCAGAGGGGTTTTGCTTCCAGCATTTCAATCTCTGGATTGATATATGTATTAATGATATTGTGACTTCTTAGCCTCCCATATAGGAATGTTGTTATAACCCTCAATTTAAAAGGAAATGCAAATGTGTGAACATCTCCAACTGAAACATCATCAAAACAAGCTCTTGATACACTACTATGATTTTAAGACCAGAACTTTTAATCTTTTTAAAATATTGGAATATTTGGAATGGGGAGCAAATTTTAGAAAGCAGTACATCAGAAGGTCTCTGTCCTATAACGACTCATTTTACAGAGGTGGACAATTCCACTGAAATAAGAGAAAATGTACATTGTGTATTTGCAGATGGAGCCTTAGACATGGTACAGCCCCAATATTTTTGGCATGGGGAAGGAAGCTTAAAACTATCAGTTTTATTCATATACATTCAGCAGATTCTCTGTTTACACTCTG
>ML681981.1:5775402-5780402 GCA_007922195.1 Podocnemis expansa | reverse complement strand
GGGTTTCAGAAGTTAATGCTTCATGTTGTTGGCTGTTCTTAGACAACATCTATTAATATTGGCTGATACTATCACTGTGCTCTATCTTCCTCCTCTTCCCCTTAGTCCTATCTTTTGATGGTATAATGGAGTGTAGTCTTTAAATTCAGATAATTCTTCCCCTTCTTTGGTTTTCCTTTCATCATGAAGCATCTCCGATGAAAAGATTATGGAAAATGCAGAAAGTCTCAACAGCACTTTATTAACAATTAGATATGTAAAGCATTTAGTTATTACGAATCAACTATATCTGGGTATCCTCTAAATGTTTATTGAACATGTACACAGACAAATCTAATTTGCCCACACTAATATTTTTAAATATTTTTATAAACAACCCATTGTATACAAATGTAGATATGTAATATATAACACACAATCTTTGTAATAATTTTAATTTTCTAACTTAACATACATATAACAAAGTGCATTTAAATTAAGTTTTATACGAAGTCCAGCTTCTTAGGAATGTTCAAAACGATATATTTTTGCTTAGAATATAATTACTTAAATTGATTGCTTAGGTGAGAATAACTTTATGCTAATCTTCTATTGTGTGAAATCCTGATTCTGCTTTGTCTCCTTTTACAAAAGAATGTGTTTTTTAATCCATTTCCCAAGCTATAAATTTCAAACATTCTCCACTTCGGTTCTGGGTTAGTCTTCACAGAAACGTGCACATTTCTGAAAGTACTAGCTTATTGTTAGTATAAAAATATCAATCATAAAAATGAAGACCCCCAAACCTCCTTTTAAAGTTAAATCACTGCAACAAACAAGTTTTTTTCTGTCAGCAATGACATTTGAAGGTCTGGAAAGGCCAAAAGTTCATCTAGTATGTTGGTACAAACCAGGAATCAAGCCTGTTGATAATTGCTACTAAAGACAAATGTGAAGGAAACTGACACGCTTGGATCGAAGAGAGCTTTTGTTGGCTGTCTGTGCTAGAAGGAGAGACAACATAGAGTGCTCGCAGATGATTTAAGTAAGGTTGGCATGATAAGGTTATCTTAAACCGCAAGAGTTGATAGGGCAGTAACAGACAACTTAGAGCAAAGCTGTGCAGTCAATTAAAACTCTGTAATATATGATGCGTGAGGAAACCCCCCAGCCCTCTAAGTTTATATTATAAATAATAACATTATTTTTTCGGGGTGGGGGGGTTTCTAACACAGTAGGTTACAGTCGCAACACAAGCAGTGTTTCCCCGCGAGGATATGTTCCAAGCAGTACTCCTCAACAGTCCAATTACAACACAGTCAGCAATAGCATGAATGGATATGGCAATGCCGGCATGCCCAATCTAGGTGTACCAGGTTCCCCTGGATTTCTTAATGGCTCCTCAGCTAACTCTCCTTATGGCAGTAAGTGTCTATTTTTGGTAACACATCATCATACAGATTCATATTTATTACAAAATCAGATACTTGCATTGTTTTGATTTTCTCTAATGTGAGCTACTGGATAAAAGGAGGGGTGACTCTGGAGGCTGGACGTAAAAATAATATAGTAAATTGATCTTTATCTGTCATAATATGCTCTCAGAAAGAAAAAAATCGGACTGCACAATTCGTAACAGAAGTCCAACACAAAAGAGTTTGCCTGTTATCCAGAGAGTGGCCAAGCCAAGGCATTTCATTATTTTTATTTTTTTTATATATATATATTTTTTTCCCAATATTTAAGAGGCAAGGCCCTATTACTCTCTTTTTCCATGTTTGCCATGAAAAACCTCAATCTGAGTCCTGATTATTTTTGCTTTATTGCAGTAGTGCCGTCAAGCCCTACCATGGCAGCCTCTTCGGTCACCCTCCCTTCAAACTGTAGCAGTACACACGGCATTTTCTCATTCTCACCTGCCAATGTCATCTCTGCAGTGAAACAAAAGAGCGCCTTTGCTCCAGTTGTCAGGCCCCAAGCTTCTCCTCCACCATCTTGCACCAGTGCAAATGGAAATGGACTTCAAGGTGAGCTGGATCTCTCTCTTCTCTCTCATTTTGTGTGCACGCGCGCGCGTGTGTGTGTTGCAGGCTTTTCAGTGCATACACTAAAACTCTATAATCATATCTTTCTGGAGAGTGGTATCTACTTTTCTGATTCTGCAATGTAAATGGAAGAATATCACACTAAAATATGCTAAAATTGGAAACAAATCCTGATTTGATTTTAATTCTTGCATTACAGGATATACTAGCTGTTTTCCAGGCATTTTTCATTTAGATTTCATACATTAAAATTTAAACTAAAAACACATCTCTGAATGCTCTCTACAGGTCATGTATATGCCTTGCATTTCTTTATACATTCTCAGCTTACATTTTTAACTGTGGTATTACAGAATAGTACATTTCCCTCTGTTTTTACACAAGGTAATTGTTATTTTAAAATACACCCAAAAAAAAAAATGAAAATTGGTTGTAACTGTTGCTCGTTGGCTGACCTTCCCTGGACTCGACTAGTCAGATTTAATCAATCTGCATGTCCTGTTGGGTCTTATGGGCCTGTTACTGTCATGTTAAACTAACTGCTGGACTTAGGCCCATGTAAAAAAATGAAAGGCTTTAATTAAAATAGGCAACTCTAAATTTCTGGGTTTTCGTTTGTGGAGTTTTGCATGGACATTATCATAGGCATTTTTATAAAGCAATTGCAGGATTCACTTGGGCACCTACTGGCATTGGGTTGTAATTACGGTGCAGTGCAAATTTATAAGAGGAATGAGAACATCCTCAAAGGTTTTCCTTTGAAACATTTATTTAGTGGATAATAAAACAATTAAAAAATGCATAGTGAAATGATTTAGATGTACACAATGAGAACGTGCCCACTGAAACCTCCCCATCAAGAAAAAAGGCATGGGCTAGATTATCAGAAATACTTAAGTGACTAAAGACATAGATAGGCATCTAGTGGAATTTTTAAGAGCCCTAAGCAAGTTGGAAACCTAACTTATCTGACACTTATCTTCGTCTTTAGGCAACAAAAGAATTTTAAAAATATCTGTCCCTAAATAACTATATAGATCTGACATTAACATATTCTGGTTTTGTCAGACAAATAAAGAAGCAAACTCATTGAAGGCCACCAATGCATAGGGGGTGAAATTCATTCCACTCTAGGGAGCCAGTCATGCACCCTTTACATCCCACATAAGCCCTATTTTGAGGAATTAAGCAGGACTTAAGAAGTGTGTAGGCTCTGTGATGTCATCCTGCATCCAGTATGAATGTCCTATTTCTACCCCAAGACTTAAAGGACTGTCAGCTTACATTTCCCGGCTTGAACTCAACTGTCACATTAAAAACACAAGCCAAGAGGGGATTCCTATGATATCCAGTATACAAAGTATAGAAGTACTTAATAGTTCAAAATCAACACCTTGAATTGAAATGTACCAAAATGAATGGGAAGCGAATGCAGTCTCTGAAATGTCATACTTGTTTCCTTAATCAAAGGCCATATGGGCTTTTTTTTATGAAGGGTTATTTGAAGGATTTCTCCTTTTTTTTTTTTTTTTTTAAAAGTCATTTACTCACACTGAGTCAGTTTCTGAAGGGCGTTAATAAGTGTGCTTTGTTAATACCGTACAGACAACTAGAGAGGTTTTTCGATCAGCAAATTTTATAAACTGAAATAAAATAAGAAACCGAGCAGCTGCCATTTGTATCAGTTGAAGTTCAGGAGTGATTTTAAGCACCAATCCCTATATTGAGTGGAGGTGAAAGAAGCATAAATAATGGTTGACATCTTTGCGTCCATTAAGAATGATCAAAACTATTTAGTCTAGAAAAGAAGGAAATAAATCTTGTTCACTGCTGCTTATCTGAAGATCCAGCCATAGGTCAAATAGATTTTGGACCTGAATTACAAAAGGCAATACTCCCCCTTTAGTTAAAGGGGCCAATATCACCTGGACCCTGTTTGTCACATTTGTTTCCCCTTGCACAGCCCCTTGTCTGGATTAAGACTCAACCAGCCAATGCTCATGCAGTACTAGGAAAGCTGATTGATTGTACTGCCCAGGTCCAAGGAAATCTGAGAGGTAGCACTAAAGGTCACCAGTATACCAACGTCATTGTAACACAAATTGTCTCATGGCTGCCCCTTGAGGCCTTGTACACACATTGAACAGAAGGGGTCACTGAATTGAGCCCTGCAGTATCCCACACAATACAGCCCCTTGGCACAAATGACTAATGGTGCTGTAGGGCTCACTTGGGTTTACTGTGCCCCTTGCTGTTAGGGAAACCAGCTCCCAGATTTGGCTGTATGTGAGAAAATAATATTTGGAGGGAGCAGCAAAATGGTTTAAAGCCATCTTTCTTCTGTCCATATCCATGGGGCTGTCAGGTACTGTTTCAGTCCCTGATATATCTTAAAGCATCTTCAGGGCTACTCCAAGCTCCTTTGCCTTTTAATGGTCACTCTTATTTCCATTCCACTTTCCCTCAGTGCTTACATATATAATTTGCCAAGTTACATCTTATGGAGGGCCAGCATCTATCAATTCTTACTTTCAGAGTAAGCTGTCCATTTAACTTCAGTTGGACTACTTGAATGAGCAAGGAATGCTCATGTGAGTAAGGGTCTATAAGATTGTCCCCTAGGCTCCGATCCTACAAACATTTATGTGCATGCTTCATTTCAGGCATGTGAGTAATCCTACCAATTCTGTCCCAACATTCAGTGGGACAACTTACATTCACAAAGATTAGGCATGTGCTTAAGTCTTTGCAAGATGAGGACTTCAGACTGTAAGTTCTTTGGGGTCACAGACCTTTTTTCCCCAATAAGCACAATAGTCAGTTATGGTTCTGGAAATTAATTTTTTTAGAAGAAATCTCTGGCCAGCTGTGGACTGAGAGATGCAAAATTGATTTTCTAATATAATTCACAGTTTATAGATAGTGAAAGGCATTTTACATTGGTTCAATATATGATTGCAATGCAGAGCAAAACAG
>ML681981.1:5692902-5770402 GCA_007922195.1 Podocnemis expansa | reverse complement strand
GGGACCTTTTTTTTTTCCTGGACAAAATGCACATTTTAATAAAGTGTTTATAATGGGATTTTAAAATAATGCTACAGTATATCACAAATGATAAATGTACTCCACATTTATTTTGTGATAATAAGGCTTAGCTAAGTGGAAAAGCCTAAGAAGTCACTTTGGAACTGAATTGCCTCAGTTTTATTTTGTATAAGTAAGGTTTGATTTAAAGAAGAGGTCACGTGTACATGTTAAGTAAGTTTGCAAGTTTCTTCATAAATGCAGTCTGTTTGTGTTTTAGATTAAATTAGTCAATGCACTCATTGCTTCATTGTCTCCAAACTGAAAGCTTCACTGAATGGTAGATTTTACTGTTAAAGACCCTTCAATAAGATTGTTTTATCTGTACATTTTTTCAGATATTTAACTGTATAAAAATGTTCATTTTACACAATATTTAATTAAAGTATTTCTTGTCTGTGAATTTCACTTTTAGTAATTTTATCTGGTTTGATTATTAAAAACTGAGAAAACACAAAACAAATGAAACACTGGAGATTTCATTTCTAAATATCAGACTGCACAGTTGTCTTGATTAAAATAAGACTGACCTATGAAATTTACTTCTCAATGTTAAGAAGTCACACGACAGCCCTTCTCTGGGACCTACTGGTTAAAAACAGGAATAAGAGTCAAGGGACCAAGATTGTATGTCCCATTCTGTCAATAGCATGCTATGAAGCCAAGGCATAGCACTGTGCCTCAACTCCCTTATCTGTAAAATGGAGATACCAAGACAGTAATTCTTAACCACTTTCATGGAGTGATTTCATATTCTCTAATAAAAGCCAAGTGGCAGACTGTGTAACGTAAGCAACAAGATACCTCTTTAAACATCCGCACAACCCAAAACCTTCCAAATCAAGGGCTTGCAAATATATATTGATATATCTGTTTTTGGGAAACTGATGACACACCTGAAGTTTCTGCTAAGTAATGCTGAACATAAATATTTTAGTCCTTGATTTGTGATGTCCAATAATTAGATAAACAAAGGAATTGAAAACCACCACCAAGCAACAACAACAACAACAAAGATTTCTCAGCCATGGATCGGATCCCAAGCTCCTTGAACTCAGTGAGAATTTTTTCATGGGCTTTGATGGAAAAATCCTGATTCCCCACTCCATTTTTACACAAGCGTAAGCCTACTAAGGCCACAATTTGTATTCTGGAATAATTGGTTTGGGGGCCTGGCTTCCAGGCACTCCAGCAATACAAAACAATAAATTATAACATCAACTGACAAATAAGATAAACATAAAATCATATGTTAATTAAAGTAATGGAGAAATGTAACTTTTGTTCCATCATAAGATGCTTATTGAAAGGATAAAGGTTTCCAAATTCTGAGATTAGGATTATCTAAAACCATACAAACTTCAGCATGACTGTTTCTCTCCTCATTTACTGTCATCTGCATTTATCTGGAGATAAATGTACTGAACATAGAGAGATTTACCAGCTTACTGTATTTCTAATTTACACACAGAAAACTCAGTTTATGTATCTTTTTGCGCACACTACACTATTTCAGTAAGTACTTCTTCATTTTTCACAGTAGACATTGGGTTTTTGCACATTTTGGCATGAAGCTCTATACTATTCTGTCTAAATAGTGTGATTTATATTAGTGCCCACAGATGTCATCTTAATTATTTGTTTTGCTGAGCAAAAAAGGAAATAATTACTGAAAATATAAAAACACTTTCAAATATTTCTTGGGGATTTTTTCCCTCCTGTTTACAATCACTTTGAATAATATCTATGAATCAGGCATAAATCAGATGCATTCTACTTATTCAAAAAATAAGAAGGCTTACAGGGATGAAAGTGCCTGATGCCTATTGGCACTATTCCTTTTGGGTTTCTTTCAAAGGTTTGAATAATGAGTAGCTAAACGGTTAGCCTAACATTCAATGCAAAGAAAACAAAGAAGAACCAATTCTGTGCTACGAATGACAAGTGCCAGTGCAGTATACTACCAATAAACTAAGTATCTGTAACCTGGTGCGATAAAATGTTAAGTCAGCTTACACTGATTTTAGAAATACAAAGATAAAAATTTCTTAATCAAAACAAAGGAATAGAGTCTCTAAAAATATATGCCAATTATTGCAGAACAGCCTTTTAAAGTCTTTCAAGCTTTTAAAGATTATTCAAAGCACTTGAAATGGGCTTCAATCTAATGCCTCATTTCATTGCATTAAACAGCCTAGTTAATAAAGAATCAATATATTCAAAGGGCAAGGTTATCTTTTGTCTATAAGGGGTGGTGTCATTCTGAACCTTTTATAGTTCAAATGCTGAAAAAGACCTCATGAAATCCATACTCATCAAGTGGGTCAACTAGAGCAATAAAAAGGCCTCTGAAAGAATGGCTGCCCTCCTTTAAAACAACTGTAAGTCTTATCTACCTCACATAGTGCTCCCAAATAATCAGTCAGAAAATGTCAATTTCTCATCAAGACAAGAGGCCCCAATGATATTTTTTTCTAGAGAATACATACAATTAAGAGAATGCAGAAAGGCACCATCAGTGATTTGTAGCTTATTATGTCACCAGCAAGCTGTGATCTAGCTCAGAGCAGATAATACAGGCTGTTGATAACTAAAGTGTCAATATGCCAAAGAACGATTTTTGAATGTGAGCCCTTGTGCTTTTTTACCTCCCCTTGCTGATCACAGGGCCTGATAACAGTACATCTGCCAACTGACACCACATGTTGTACCTCACAATTAATGCAATGAATAAATAGCACAAAAGAGTTTGGATTCTTTATACTCTTTGAGACAATTCCCTGTTTTACCCTTCAAGGATTTCTTTTATGTTTGAATAAGGTTGCTTTTAATGAAATTTAAACTCATCAGAGGAAATCAAAAACCTCAAATCAGATTACAAATTGATTTTTTAGTCACTTGTCATTATACAATGTACTGCCATAAGTTTTACAGAGCAAAAGAAAAGTCAAGGCAACAGTCTTGAATCAGAGTATGCAAACAATTTTTAAGATGAACATACTAGGAAAAGATGTAAATACTGTCCTAGAAACAATTAAAAGTTTGAGAAAGTTAATATATATATCTCAGTTCCAAAAAGAAACATGCTTTATTGCTGTTACCAATAAAATTCACGGAATAACAAATTATTCAAGAATTCAGGTATTTGCCATAAATTGTCATAATTTATTCCTTCTCAGAATGTCTTTTTTCTCATTCATAATCTTAAGTTCTATATTTATGTATAAGAAATTCAGTTTACCACAATCCATACCTAAGAGCTAAATCAAAACTACTTCGTGGTAAACCAAATGCATCATTACATTCACAATCTTGCTACTCTGGCATGACCAGCTGAAATACTAAACCAGCACTACAAACTATACCTTCCGGTTGCTTTGACTACTTACCCATTTCACATTGTTGGAGACCTATTCAATTAAAATAGTCCTGAATGGTCTTGTATTATTTTTTGCCTTTTGTGTTCATATGATTTTGAATGGCTATTATATGGGAATCTTGTAAAATAGTTATGGGGTTTATATGACCACATTTATTACTATCTATGGAAAGATTTCAGATACAAGTTTTACCCTTTTATTGACCATGTGAGACTTAGCTGACATTCTTTAAAAGGTAGATGTTCTTGAACTGTTTGAGAAGTTGTCTGCTTCTGCATTTCTAATATTTGTGAGCAAAACCAAAAGAGTTAGACTGACAATTGGCTACACGGCAAATTTTGTAAAGGCTAATCACTCAAAAAGTTGGAAAAAAAATCACTGTGCCAGGTAGCATGACTATTCTTGGAAAAATAAAAACCTCTTTATACAAGTTTAAAAATTAAAACACTATTGTATAAGACTGTAACAATACTGTGAAATACTGTGGGCAATTTAAAAAATTGTTCTGTTTCCATGACTAACTGCTGGGCAGGGAGGAGAGAGAATCACAAAATAAAAGAAAATGTAAATTCAAAAATCATAATAAAGTTGTATCTTACGCCATCTTGTCTCTTTCATTGCTGCTCTAGGGTAAATTTGCTGAGGAGAGAAAATGGGAGAATCCTAGTTGCTCTTGGGCCTGGCTTGATTTAGTGCAGAAGGAAGGTGCGTTCTGACATCATGCACGGAGGGGGGCATCTCTGAGTAGGGAGTAGATGGTGGTGGTGGTGGTGGGGGATAGATAAGCCCTTAGCATCTCAAAGAAGCTCTCTCATTTTCCTGCATATCTGGCTGTCACTGCTCAGGTTCCAGGTTGGACTTTAATCCTCTCCACTCCTGCTTAAATCACTTTTGCATCTATTCCCTTTGCTCTGTTGACCCACCACCCATAACACCAGCCTGCAAGAATGACCAGAATAGGCTTTGAATGAGGGCTTCCCTCTAGCATGTATCACAGCCAAGCATCCCAAAGCAGTTCTCAGTTCTTTCTGTGATTGCTCGGCTCTGGCCGTTGCTGTTGCATTCCCAAGACAGAGAAAGCAATTGCTGCACTTCTTGCCTTGTACACACAATATGCCATCTTAGGAGGTTACTCTGCCGGTCCAAGTGTGAAAATATGAACCAAAATGGCTGTTACCTGTCATGCTTAACTGTTTGCCTTAATCTTGAAGACAAAGTTCATGTACAAGACTGCTAATTTCCTTCTGGGAGTGTAATCGCAAACAAAGGGAGGATGATCTCCACCTATAGGTCATGGATAAATTGTATAAAAAGATGTTATATTAATTAGACCAAAGAGAATCTAAGTATTGATTCATGTAATTTTTATGCTAACCAATTTGCAAATGAATGAGGGTATTGATATTTTTAAGGATGCCTGCTGCCCCAAATAAAAAGGAAGTTGCACAGGATACACCTATTGGGTCACTTACGTGGAATGTTTATTTTCTCTGTATGCCTATCAACACTCCTCTTTGAACACCCAAAAACTCAGTAAGGTTCAAAACTAACGGTGTCAAAATATCATTACCAAAACATCTCCAAACCATCTAAACCCTCATCACTTAACCCACCCTCCCTCAGAATTGCCTGCGCAAACTTAGATAAGGCTGAGCAGCATGCAATTAAGAGTCCAGTTCTGTAGGACCAAGGGAAGAATCTAATTGCAGAGTAAAAAGCCACATACTATAATTGCTGCTTCAAAGCCTCCATGTGAACCAATCCGAGCGATCTCAATAGATAGGCTCAGGGCATTAAGAGAGAGGTGATCACAAAAACACTCAAGGCCCAATCTATAAAAAAAGTTACAGATTGAAGCCAGCACTTCTAATTACACCTGGAAATCAGCTGGAAGTCAGTACAATCACTGGAGTAGAAGGGTAATGTGTTCTGTATGTGAAAAACTGCTAAGCATAGACTAATCTGCAGGAGACAAAGGCAGGAATAATAGAAGCAGGATCCGCATCTGACAGGAAAGGTTGCAATCTCCGAGCCAAGTAAAGATGGGAAAAGTTTTCTTGGCTATTGTTGCTATCTGGCACTCCAGACCACAGACAAAAGTCCCATAAGTGTCCTACGCTCCAAGTAACAAAAGGTAGCACACCACTTCAGCTCAAGAAATGGATCTATTCTCTACTATTTCCTCTGTTTATTTTCTCCCAACCTGCCAACATGATCACAGGCTCATTAGGACTCAGCCTCAACTCTTAATCAAACCTCATTTTCAGTCAGGCCCAGGGAAAGCTATATGATGGTCCCAGCTGACTGAGCAAATGGTGACCAAGCTGAGTGTCATCAGGACCTCAGTGCCACTGCCAACCAGTTTCACAATATCCCTTCTGCCCCCTGACATGCACACTTAACAGGGGCCAGGGACAGCATAGAACGCCACATAATCCCACATGAGAAAATCCCATCATTTAGTACTAATCTTCGAGAAAGAAACAAAGAATCTGTTTATTAGAGGCAGGTAAGATTGAAAGTGATGTGAAGCTGGAAGTGCATACAAGTTGGGGCAGTGAGACGGTGGATGCTACAAATGTGTGAAGGTCATCAGCTCCCAACCAAGAAGGCAGGAAGCTACAGAGCAAGGGAAGTCTGGACACTAAGGAGTTCGAGAGAAATTGTTATGCAGAGGGTAATTAATGTGTGGAATGACCTAATTAACATGTGGAAGCTGGAATTGTGAACATATTCATAAAAGTATTACAGGAGCACTTAGAGGGAAAATGCATTACATGTAGCAATGTTAGATAGATTTAGATAGACCTCAAGGCTTCTTTCTTTCCTGAAATGTTATTACAATATCATTAATTCTATAATGATCTTTGTCCTCCATAATGATACAAATATTGCATGTGCATTGGACAGTGATCAGGTTATATGTTCAGCAGCATTAGTGTTTATCATCTCTGCTGATCAAATACTGAATGAGTAGGAAGAAGTGGTCTAGGAGTACAGAACAAACACCAAAGAACAATCATTCCTGTTCTTTCTAAAGATAACAAAAAATAATACGACAAGTACTCTGTGTTCCGTGGAACTAGATGTTAACTAGAGCTACGTTGAAAAGACGGCAGTATTTATTGTTGCATCGGTGGCTATAGGGAAGGCTGGGGGAGCTGGGAAGACAGGGAATGGAAAAATAATCTGTGAAATGATGGTGAAAAATGAGAAAATTAAACTTGGAATTGTTGGTTTTTTAAACAAAGATATTGATTGGATAGGCTGCTTTTATTTTACATGGAGAGATTGCAGTTTTCCAGTACATGGAGAAGATGCTTACAGCTCCACTGTTAAACTAAGTTCTTGGTAGCTATATTAAACAGTACAAAGAATGATGCAGTTAAATGTATTTTTTAAATCAAGGTTTAAAAATGTATAAACATTAGATAAAAGGAGAAGCTGCTAGTGCCACAGAGGCTAAGGAGATTGTACTTTATACTGTCACTGAATTTGGATAATATTTTCTTAAGGACACTGTATTTTCTTACAATGAGCATGTCCATTTTGAGCTGAAGTCGAATAGTGATTTGGTGCTAATAATTTCAGATCTTGCACAATTGTTAAATTCACCAAAGATGATTTATCCAATAGGAAGGAAATGTTATACTATAGCTTCCAGGAATTTCTACCTTTTGTGTAGCCTTTTGTGATTTCCATCATTCTCTTTAGACAGAAATCCATAAAAATACTTTCCAAATAACAAGCAACAAAATTCTGGTATGAGAGGAAAGTGACAGCAGAGTCAAAGGGGAAGAGAAGCCTATAAAATAAAGGTAACTTTTATTTATTGGAAATATTTCACAGTGGGAATTAATTGAGCACAGCTTATACATTCAAATGTATACATTTGCACTTTGATTTAATACTTTGTTATATGACACAGACAGTTATGAAATTCCATTATAGTTGGCATATCTTACTTGAACTGCAATGTCTGCTTTAATTATATTTATATAATTATAGGCCCCAGTAAGATCATGGCTCCATTGAGATAGCCTCTGTCCATACACATCTAGTAAAAGTCAGTCAATGACCCAAAGACCTTAAAATCTAAATGGAGAAGAAATACAAACGGTAAAAATAATATTAGTCTCCCCATTTTACAGATAGGGGAACTGAGAGTAAAGTGACAGAGGTTAGGTGACTAACGTAAGAAACAAAGGAAGACTGTGACAGAGCCAGAAACTGAGCCCAGCTCTCCTGCATTGTAGTCTGTTGCTGTAATAGTCAGACCATCCTTCTTTTTATTTAGAACTTTACTGAACAAATCTAGCTCAGTGCTCTGTAAAAAATGCCTTATGATACCAAGCAGAAGAATTAGTTTTCAATTTCAAATCCCTAATTCTACTGCTCATTTACTCCACAGATCGAATTCAGGAGTGCTGTAGATGGAAGACATACATTAAACTGCTACGAATAGCTATGGGTACACATCGCTCTGCACAGATACTTGCTGGACAGCCATAAAGTGATATTGTGAAGGAGCTCTTCTTGGACAAGGTGAATTATAACAGTACAAGCTATGCATAAGTGAAAAATAATGAAGTCCTTCATATAGGTTTAATTCCCCCCTCCTGCCTAGAGTCAGATTTCATAACCATGCAGGTTGCCCATCCTTAAGGTCCTGTCTAACCTATTCATGTGTGAATATCTGTGAGAGGGTTGCACAGTTACAGTCGAACTAAATGGCAGTTGGGTGAGGTGGACAGAGTGGTTTGTGTGTCTGAGGAAGAGTTGGGGATGAAGTTCATACAATTAAGGTAAAGGCAGAGGGCAGTTGCACAGGGTAGATATAGAGGTAACAGTGGTTTTTATAGTGAGGGGAAGAGAGTTGAAAAATTAAAGTAGCAAGAGGAGAAGAATGAACAGAAAGTTTTCAAAATCAAAATGTCATCTCAAATGCATGCATTACTTAAGCTGGAAAGTACAACAGTGGGGGGTTTCCTGACCGGTGTGCCATGGAATTTTCTGAAAAATGTCTTAGAGTTCTGGATTGGCTCATGAATATTCATAAGTTCATTTGGAGACTGTATGGTGCTGTGCCTCAAAATAATTAAAGGTATCAAAGTGTGCTATGACAGAGAAAAGAGTGGGAACCACCGAAAGTTACGTCTGTCTAACTAGGCTCAAATCCTATGTGAAAATGAATTTGGTGGTCTTCACGTAGTCCATGCTGGGTGGTGGACCACATAAGAGAACCACTACACTGCTGATCATAACTATAATGCTTGACTACACTCAGAGCATAATATTCATTCAAAAAATTTAAAAGTGATAATATAAAAAAACAGAAACAGGAACGCAGGTGCCTCTGAAAAAACGATTTACTGCAAAATTCAGTTTCATCACAGCCAAAAATCAATCCTAGTCTTGCTTTCAGAACTCACACTTAAGGTATACCTATGTAGGGAGTGGAAGATCAAGGCTACAGAACAACACCATGGCTGAACAGTTGTGTGGGTAGCAGAGTTAGGAGACAAAGGGAGAAGATTTTCACGCCACAGGAAATTGTATTGTAATTGGGGATCTTTCAAGGAGTCTCCAGCAGGGCAGGTCTTGATGTGCTTGGCAGCATGCCAGGTATGACACAGCTGAGGCAAGTGCTATAAACTAAAGCTCGAGGGGCTCTAATGTGATGAATCCCAACATGCTCACCTACCACCTGCCTTCAACCCCATGCTTCTGTGATCCACCTTTTCCAGCTGCCTTACTATCTGCCTGAGAATCCTCTTCTGCTGGCAACCTATCACACCCCTCAACAGGAGGAGAAAATGAACAGCAGAGTCATCCCCAGCAGATTCACCACACAGCCTCCTGCTGACCCATCACAGCTCAACCAGTTCATCACAGTATGCTATACACCGTGCTTACTGAAGAAACAGAATGAGATTGTCTTCATTAGTGGAGATAAATGAAGGAACCCTTCTACTGAATTCTACAGAACTTCAGCTAGGCCAACAATCCACCTCCACTGTCATCTTTATACAACAGACACATTTTCTGAACAACACAGCTTGGAACGTCAAGTGTAGTGAGACAGATAAAAGCATACTGTGATTTTGCATTTTCTTACATGAGAGTATATTGCCGAGGGACTGAAGACCTGTTCAACATCTAGATTTCTCATTAAACTCTGTTTCCTTCTTGGTCTACAATGACATGTCTGCATGACTTAGGGACCAACTACTTGTTCAAATGATATTGTCACATTATTTCCCAAATCAGTCTGAGCTCCCAAAAAGCTGTCATTGCAATTTGAATGTTATTACACAGAATGTTTCTTGTTTGGTTTATGTTACAATTGAGTGCAAATCAAGGCTACCACAGTAGGTCAGTAAAATCAACAATATGATAGACAAGAATTACCCTCAGTACCTCCTCCCTCCACCACCTGCATTCAGCATGAAGGACTAGTACCAGGAGATGGGAATAAAAGAAGACTGAGTCAGACAAGACTTTTAATTAAATAGTAGTACTACTGTAAACATGCTTGTATTTGTCAGCTTGTATTCCGTTCTCCTGTAATACAAAGAAGTGAGATTACAGATACGACAGACAGCATCTTATCAAATGTTTTACACTGTTTTAATGCTATTTTTGTTTCTGCTAACCTGTACTTTTGTGGTTTTCAGTAGATGTCATGAGTAGTCAATATGGATGGGAGAACCTTAAAAGGTTGTAAGTTCTGTAGTACACTGGAACCTTTCAAAAAGTTCTGTTTATCAAAACATAAAAAGAAATGAACACTGTTTTTCATGGGGAAATTACTCATAAGGCTTTTAGTTTTCAGTTTTAAACCAATATTTACTGGCAAAAATCTACTGATATAAAGTTGCAGACTCACTACTTAATGTAGGTTTAGGCTGAGCCCTCCTTTTCCAGATTTGTTATACTGCTCCTGATCTGCACTTCCTCTAATGGTAACCTTTCCAATACTCCTCATCAATTCGCCAATGAGGAGGGAACTGGTCTGACACGTGGAAAAAAAAAGATTCAGAGCAGCACTTTAGAAGACAAATAATGCACTGAAATCATTTCTTTATGGTGTGACATAAATATGTCAAAGCCCTCCCCTCTCTCCCAAAAGCCCTGCTTTCAGTAACTGGCACATGTCAAAACCTAGAAACTATAATTGCCCCTCAAATAATAAACATGTATTAGTACCATTCAGTAAATAGATCTTTTTAGATTTTGTATGATGAAAGAATTAATGTCACTAAAAACATGTACATATACACTGCCTCTTTGCCTAACAGGTTTCTTTAAGGGTCTGGTTCTGGTCTTGTGGATGCCTGTCATTGACATCAGTGGAGTTCATTCCACCTTAAGAAAGAGAAGAGAGATCCTGATAAGATCCACTCCCCTCACAGACATCCTCCAGGTTAAAACAGGATGGGTTGCATTAATGGACTATGGATGGAAAGTAGATCACCTGGCTCAATGGGCAGGACCAACAGCTTGATATCTAGATGGCAGCAGAGTGCCCCAGATGTTGGACCTGGGGCCGGTTTTTGTTCAATATCTTTATTAATAATCTGGAGTATGTAGTGGATTGCATCCTTATGCAAGTTTGTGGGTTACACTAAACTGGAGGGAGCAGTAGATACACCGGAGGAAAGGGATAGGATAAAGAGTGATTTAGACAAATTGGAGGATTAGGCCAAAAGAAATCTGAAGAGATTCAGCAAGGACAAGTGCACAGCCCTGCACTTAGGACAGAAGAACCCCATGTACCAGAGGCGGTGCTGGGGCGGGGAGGGACCCGAAGCACGGGCCCAGCCCCTGTCCCCAGTGGGCAGGCCCCGCCCCCAGCTGGAAGGCCCCACCCCCTGGCCAGGGACGGGGGGGGGGCCCTGCCCGGTGGTCACCCAGGCCCTGGGGATGGGGCCGCTGCGGCCGCAGCCGGCCAGGGATCGGGCCCCAGATCCCCGGCCTGATTGGGCCAGAGATCCGGGGCACTGGCGTTGGGACCTGGGGCACTTGCCCCGGTGTGCCCAACACCAGCGACGCCCCTGCCATGCACTACTACTGGCTGGGGACTGGCTAGCTAAGCAACAGTTCTGTAGAGAGCGACCTGGAAGTTACAGTGGACGAGAGCTGGATATGAATCAACAGTGGGCCCTTACTCGTCAAAGGCTAGCATCATATTGGGCTGCATTAGCAGGAACTTTGCTAGCAGATCAGGAGAAGTGATCATTTCCCTCTGTTTGGCACTGGTGAAGTCACATCCTGAGTATTGTGTCCAGTTTGGCTCCCCCACTACAGAAAGGATGTAGACAACTTGGAAAGAGTCCATTGAAAAACAAAGAAAATGCTTAGCGGGCTGGGGCACATGACTTATGAGGAAAGGCTGAGGGAACTAGGCTTGTTTAGTCTGCAGAAGAGTAAGGTGGGATTTGATAGCAATCTTAAACCACCTAAATGGGAGTTCAAAAGAGGATGGAGCTAGGTATTTTCAGTGGTGGCAGATGACAGAGCAAGGATCAATGGTCTCAAGTTCCAGTGGGGGAGCTCTAAGCTGGATGTTAGGAAAAACGTTTTCACTAGCAGGAGGGCGAAGCACTGGAATGGGTTACCAAGGAAGGTGGCAGAATCTCCATTCTTAGAGGTTTGTAAGGCTCAGCCTGACAAAGCTCTGACTGGGATGATTTAGTTGGGGGCTGACCCTGCTTTGAGCAGAGGCTTGGACTAGATGACCCCCTGATGTCGCTTCCAACCCTAATCATTGATGATTCTGTGATCAGGGTTTTCTCTCTACAGAATGAGCTGTATTCCCCCTCCCCCAAACCTGCTTCATTCTGAGAGGCCCACAGAAGGCCAGGGCCATCCGTCAGGAGCCCCTTTGCCTCTACAATATCTTTAGCCTTTTGCAACCTGGAGATATGGACTCCTTCTCATGGTAGCTGTGCCTGAACTACCCCTGTGTGAGAGATGGAAGTTGTTCCAGAAGTAGGAGGATGTTCAGATAATGCAAGCCTTTCGCATGGCTACTGATTTCCTCTTTAGTGTCCCCTTGTGGATAAAGGTCCCATTATTGCACAGTGCCTCTGACCATCTCATTTCTTTAGAGAGCCTTTAAAAATTCACAGTTCACAAAGCAATTCAAACAGTCCCCAGAAAGAATCCTATTTATTCAGACCACAGGTGCACACAGACCCTCTGGACCCACACCCAGTTCAGGGTCTCTGTCCCAGTAGCCCAACACAAAATCTTTAAAAACTAAACACAAACTCATGCAGTCTTCATCCAAGCTTCAACTGGGTACAGACTCCCTAAAAGTATATCACTTTCTCTTCTGCTTCTTAAGCATGAAAAACAAAAAAACAAAAAAAACCCCAAAGGAGTTGTGTGGCACTTAAAGACTAAATCTGTTAGTCTTTAAGTGCTACATGACTCCCCCCCCCCTTTTTTTTGCTGGACTAGACTAACACAGCTACCCCTTTGGAAATTGGCAAAATTCTTAAACATTGTCTGTCCTAGACGACCTTGCCTGATGAGTTTTTTCCCCCTGCTTTTCACACTTTTCCTCTGCAGACTCATGGCCCTGCAAGAGTCTTCTTGCTCCCTGAGGTATGTCTACAGTTCCTGTTTCAGGTTCCTGGGCTTTCCCACTTCTCCTCTTACTCTGGTATCAACTGATTCAATCCAGGTGTAACATCCTGCAACCAAGGTTTGCTTTGTCCCAGGCTCTCCAGCTCATGGGACAATTCACCTTGTTACATACTGTCTCTCACCTTACAAACCTTCCTTACCCCAGGGCAAGTTCTTCAGTCTTTATTTAAAATTCACCTAAGCCTTCTTTCTGCTTCATGACTGTGAAATCTGAGCCCTAAGTGTCTCCAGCTCAGTAACCACAGTGAAGAGGCACTTTCTTTTAAAGTGGCCCGATACTCCTCAACTAGCTCATCTTTCTGTCAGGACCAGCTGCCTGACTTCTTTCAAGATTGTCAGTTTCTTCTGGTATTTCTTCTTCCATTAATGTCTTCTCCCTTCAGCTCCATGTTAATTGACTCATCAGCTACAGGAGGCACTCCCATAACTTGGGAATCAATGCTTTTGCTTTCCCCATAAACACTGGGGTTGTTCTGTCCTTCATGCAGAGTCCCCAAGACTTTGTCAAATTTTGCTGCTCTTTTTTAAGCTCAGTGTCCTTTTTGGTAACCCTAGATCCATACGCTCACCAGCAGTAGGAGTCACTCTGTCCTTTCCCACTTGGTTTATTCCTCTTGCCTCCAGCCCTCAGGACTGGTAAACTTCTGAGTCCACCCAAGCAATTTGTTTTAACTGTCTCTCAGCCTACTGAAGCTTTGCCTCCTTATACACTTCCTTTTTGTCTTTTCAGAAGTTCTTGTCAGGAGAAGTTTTAGCACATGTCCTTCTGTCCCACACCTGAAACAATTCTTAAAGGGAATCTTCTTCCTTTAATTTATATTTTCATAACTTCTAAGAGAGCAACCTCTTGATGTGCCCACTTCTTGACAGTTAAGACATTTGGGCAGCTCTTTCCGCTTCTGCACTGTCCTTGGGGGTATCTCTTCCCAAGCCCATTTTTTCTTTTAAGTCCAAGCTTCTGATATTTAAAACCCCTTAGGACCTTACTCAAGATGATCTCTTTGCTTTCACTATTGAGCCCTTTGAATCTTCTGCTTCTGCCACTGCTGATGCTCCCCAGAAGGACTACCTCTGTCCCTTGCCACTGCTTGGCCAGCACATGAATAGCCCATTTTTGGCATATCTCATCCCTTCAGTTTCCCTTCTTGATGGAAAGAGTCAATGGGATGTAATAAATTGCATTAGCTGTAGCGATGTCCACCATCCTAGCACCCATGTAGGGACCAGGGTGTCTCTGTAATTCCCTGCCTCTTGTGGGCCCTGGAAAAACTCCAAAAGATCTTTGATATGGCATACAATACTCCTTTCTGGGATTAGTCAGGGTCCTTAATCAAAAAATAATCCAAAATAATGCATTCTACCTGAAACCAACAGTTCACAGCCCTCTCTGGATGGAGCTCAGCAGGCCCAGCCACCCTGCTTGTTTGCTCTCAACCAGCAACATCTCTGCAGCTTCCTGCTGTCCTTTTATTCTAAATCACCCAGCTCACCTCAGACATGGTTCTTCTTCCGATCAGCACTGGCTTAGCCCCAGGATCTCTAGCCCATTGGCAAACCACTGTTATACAGCTTTCACAATGTTTTTTTTTTTCCTAAAATTTCTCCTTAGGGCTGCGGAGAGGACAATAAGAATTTATCCCCATAACCCAAGCTGTATTGTATATCAATCTTCACAGAAGCTACAAACAATTGCCAGTGGGCGAGACTCAGATCTGAAGTAAATGTCTGTGCTGAAGCTATTGAAGCATATACCACCTCCAGGGTCAGTCCTATATAGTATCAGAACAGTACTCCGACAGCCATTGTACTTGATATGTTCTTGTTATAAACTTGCAACGCCATAGTTGCTGCCTCAGTTTCCCTCCAGGGCCAGGGAAACTATAGCATGAAACAAAAAGTTTCCCTTCTGGCATCTGGTTTATGAACATACAGTGACATGCTATCCTTATACCAGGAAACTCCTCCAACCACATACTTTTGTCAGGCTTTCACAGCCTTCTCTCTAGGTTGTGTAACAGGTAGTTCTTACTTTGCATCGAAAGCACACAATTCCAATCCATAAGAAAGATTCATTCCTTAGGGCAGAAGTTGCAGGAAATCATTAATCCTGCCCTAAGTCCTACCGGCCACTGTTGTTCTCTTCTAGCCTTCCCAAGGACTGCTTCCTGCACTCTACAGGTCTCTCTCCACACACAAAAAGTAGCTCATATCTCACTTCTTCCTGCTCCATCAGGCCTTGTTTTTACCCAACATTTCTAATGAAACCTGCTCTATAAACCCCTAAATTCTGAGGCAACACTAGATACAGGTCAGAACTGGGACGTGAAATGTTCTTAAAGGCACATTGAATGATGTGACACAGTTTAACATACGCCAATATTTTTCTTACAGAAAAAAGAAGAATCAGATCCCTTCTAATTTCACCTACTGGTTCAAATTCCATGAGCATGAAGTTAATATGTAGAACACACAGTACCAAATTCAGCTCCCAATTATACTGCTGTAAATTAGAAGTAACTCAATGTATAACGATGTTACAGTATGCAGAATTTGTTCCAGAACCATGCACTGCTCAACTATAATAACAGACTGTCACTTATATAAGGATTTGTAAATGTATATGTGCAACCCACGAACTGTGCTAACAATACTAAGAAAATATCCATACAGTATATAACAAAGATAAGTGTGTGCGTTGGGGAAAGGTGGTACCCTTAGAATGGTTTTTTTTTTAAGAATCAGTATTTAAGATTATGTAATGTTCATACCAATTCACAATAGCTGTCAAACCAGGGACAAGGACTGAGTAATTTATAATGTAAGGACTCCACTTCTGAGTGGAAAATAAAGATTTAAGCTTTTTATCCTGTGCTGAACTTCTCTCCTCCATTTTTAATGGTAGCGGACAAATAAACCATCTATTTTGGTTTGTGTGAACTGCTTGCACTTTGCACAGCTCCTGTTCTAAGTTCAAACATAAGACACAACAGAAAGAACAATTTTAGTTGCTACAACGAACATTTCAGCAATTACAATTGGGCTTCTTGCAGGTCAAATTTACATTTTTCCTGTCAGCAAATTCAATTTTTGTTTTACCATAATAAAAATCTTGTCTTACATTCTTCTACCATCTTGATCAAAACAGAAAGCCTTTTTATTGTCAGACTCTAATGGCTATTCTGTCCCATATTTTTAATGTGAAGATTAAATATTTATAAATTCCAAGTCAATAATACTTCCTAACTAGTAGCTACAAAAGCTACATGTTATGTAGCCAGTGTTCACTTAAATCAAGCAAAAGGTCAAAAGGTCAAATAAAAAAAGACTGGTGGTTAGACAGTATATCTGTTGTCATTAGGACAATTTTTCACAGAGGTACTTGTATTTGGAAGTAAACAATTATACTGATCTAAAGTTTTCTTTTGTTGAGTTTTGGTACTGCAGAGATGGGTGACATAGCTAGATGCTATAAATATAGTGAATCTTCCACTTAATATATAAAATAATACATCCACTGCAAATGTAATATAACTTCCAGGGAAAAGATAGCTGCCTGAGCCTCGGGTATTTTCCCAGGCCAGAGGTGCTTCTGAATGTAGGTCATCTATAGCAGTGGCTCTCAGGGCTTCCAGACTACCGTACATCTTTCAAGGAGCCTTGCATACTCTCACTTAAAAACTACTTGCTTACCAAATCAGACAAAAATACAAAAGAGTTACAGCACACTATTACTGAAAAAAAAAAGCCTTTCATTTTTACCATATAGTTATAAAATAAATTAGAGTACACTTACACTTGGTATACATGAGCAGTCCAAATAAGTGATTATATGAAATTTTAGTTTGTGCCAACTTCACTAGTGGTCTTTATGAGCCGAGTATTCACTGCAAGACCTCTGTGTACTTATTCCTAAGACTCGCCTAAAGGTTTTCCCTCAAAAGGAGCAGATCAAGCCCAGTGGTCATAAAATAGTCTAGCTCATTTAAAAAAAAAGCTGTTATATTTGTCTTGATGCCCTCGTGCAGCAGTGAATTCCACAGATTGGCTATACACTGGATAAAGAAATATTTCTTAGAGTCATTCCAAATTCCCTACTGTTTAATTTAAAAAGCATCTAAAAAAAATAGTCTTCAGTCTTCTTTGAAAGATTGGGATTGTCTCAGGTAGTATCTGAAAAACAAGAAAAAAAATCTACTTACCTCTGGTGACTGGAAAATTAGTGAAAAGACAGACCACAGAAGCAAAGGCAGAGAATGCAGAGTACTAAGGATGGGAAATGACTTTTAGTCCAACTGTCTAAAACTCTATTTTTTGTTTGTAACTTTTAAACTTCAATGACCAATCAACATTTAGGATTTTAGATGTTAAAAGAGTCAGCGTCATAAATCCTTGATTAGGCTCCCATTTTAACATGCTTTCAAATCATCAAGAAAAATCAGGGAATTGATATTCAGAATGTTTTCAAGATAGAAAAAACAAACAAACAAACAAAGACAGTGGGTAATATACCTATCAGGCCTGTTATACATCATAAAGAAGCAAAAAACCCCCCAAAAGTCTGATTTTAAAATCATATTCAGAAAAAACAAAATCAACTATGCAGGCCATGATTAATAGATTACATTCTTGATCTGTTAGGTCACGTAAGGACAAGGAACTGACTAATTTGCTCTAGTTTTCTATCTATGGTACTTAAATGGCCCCTTCTCCATAGTATCTGAGCACCTCAAAATCATTTATGTATTTTTCCTCACACCACCCTTGTGAACAGAGGAATCTATTATTTCTGCTTACAGAGAAACTAGATGATTTGCCCAAGTTTGTGTCAGAAAACTAAGGTCTCCCAAGTTCAAGTATATCATTCTTGACTTTGAATGCCTCAGCAAAGGCCTCTTTACTCTGTCTTTTCAACAAAGAACCATAGCCATACCTGCCTGGAAGAAAGTTGAATATTTCTCCCAAGATCAATACATCTTAAACATGACCTAGTGATCTATCTGCTAGTTACTAATTTTTGGCTTTGCTGGCACAAAGCGTTTTTAAAGTAAACTTTTTGAAAGTTCTATGGTCTGACTTCAGTCACGAAGACACATGATATCAAAAGCATATCTCATGGCTGCAAGATGCACAGAGCTGCCATTGCTGCCTCCACTTCAGCTGAGTCAAAAGCCTGCTTCACTAGAAGCTGCTTTATTTTATTAGTAGACAGGTGAGTGGCTACAGGATCATTGGCTGGTCATGCTGGAAGAAACTCATGAGGCAAAGGGCGCAACTGAATTAGGCCACAATTTCATTCATCGAAAATATCTTTGAGTACCTAGCAGTAAATTGTACAGTCCAGGTCACCTTATTTCTTTGTTTCTACCTGTTTTGAAGGCAGCCATTAGTCCTCCCTCTTTCCAACCTGGCCCCAGCCAGCCTGTTATTGGACCCCCACCCCTCTCCCCTCATACAAGGGTTGAGGGGGCTGAAAAGGAAAAAGACTTGGCTCTCCACCATACCAGACATTGGCACCCAGATTCTCCTTCCCAATTTTCCTTGAGGAATGACTTCTCTCAGTTCCCTTTCGAACCAGTTTATCTGATCACTGTAAAATGAATACATCTGCCCTGAACATATCACATTTTTTGTTATTAAGTTACAATGTTTTAACCAAAGATCCACACCTATTTACAGCTGAGAGATAACATGACGCTCTACTCCTATTGCTTCTATTACTGTTACATTCATGGTTTCCCCATCCAAGGCAAGGATGGTGTCAATCTGCCACATTCCTTCACGTCCTCTCAGAAGTACTTCCTTAGGCAGAGTCTTTAAATGTGGTAGGAACCATAGCCTTTGGGGGTTGGATGGATGTGCACCACAATGTCCTATCATCTTCAGCTGGCACAGTAACTCTGTTACACACACAGGCATAAGATTTAAATGAAAGCCTGAGTGGAGAGCACAAAGCCACGTTATTACCAGAGCCTTTGAGCTTGAGGTAAAGATGTGGTAGTTAAGCTACATACTTTATTAATTACTAAACAAAGCAAGTAATGAGGCTAACATTAAAGTAGGGCAAAAAGATAACACCTGTAGCCACAATCAATTTTAGCCTAAACTGTATAAATATGCTAATAACTTTTTATTCTAATTCTCAGGCTCACTCAATCCCAAATTTTACACCCTACTCCAATTATCCCATCAAGAATGAAATGGACTCCTTCTCAAATGATGTGTTGCAGGAACTGTGGTCACATTTTGTTTCCATTAGAAAGACAATGTAACCTAACTACAAATTAATCTTCCACTTGCGGATCTCTTAGGAGTGAATGATAATATTTTCTAAAATTGAACAAAATACTTCCTCTTGTTGTTAGCTGCCTGAATTACAGATGGGAGAAAAAAATCATGCTCCTTCATGGTGCAGTCAGCTTTCTGAAATATGGGAAGTGCTAGCCAAGGAAATACAAATAGCCTAAAATTGATGGATATAGCAAGTACTTGTTGAAGGAAGAAGTCATCTTAATTAAACTTCTCTTCTTGCTGAAGTTGGGTTTAATTAAGTGTTTTTTTAAATTTCATCTCTTCATGTATGCAAAGTTTGAAAATAATCTTATCTTGACTTTTGTGACCTCTGATTTTTCATATAATGATCTTACGTGAGAATTACCTATTTGGGGCCACCTTAAAAAATTTTATTTCAGAATTACTCCTCTCATGTCCGCTTTGCTACACAAACTCTTTTGTTGCTATACCAAAGAACTATTTCAATTGCTTGATCTGCCAGGGGATATGAGACCAAACACGATAAGGCAGGGTGATCAAACTTACTGAATCTCTGAGCTGCATACAAGCTTCAAAAGTTCGAGAGTCAGGACACACCTGCTGAGATTCAAGGCTTTACTCCTGTGGCAAAGTGGTGGTGTGAGGGGCTCCCCCAAAAACGGATAGGCGCCCCTAGCTCCATCATCCACTGGTGCAGCTGCCGTGAGGTCCTCCTGCTGCACCAGTCTTGTAGGTGAAGAATGAGGCAGTGTGGAGGCTTCACGAACCACAATGTAAACTAACTCTAAAATTGCTGCATGTGGCTCATGAGCTACAGTTTGGCCACCCTGGCATTAAAGGATCAATATAATCATTTACCAGTTTCCTCTTCAGAAAAAATAAATGGGCATCCCTTGTTTTCAAACTGAATTTTGTTCCATCATCCCAATTCTTAACCACTATGAATACTTTTCACATGGCCATTTGAGTCTCTCACTATCTTCTGCAACCACAGTATGTGATGATTAAGCATCCTAATCTTTTTAGAAATGTATTTTTTCCTTTCACCATGACAGCCAGGGAAATAAGTTATTTTCCCTCACTGAGGCTTTCTTTGCAGTGTATAACAGCTCTTGTGTGCGGAGTTGCTTTGGCTTTTGTCTAACCTCTTATATGAAGAGTTCTCTGAATTCTGCAGGTTCACTAAGGCTTCCTCATTTAAATTTGAACCTACATCCAACTTTGAAACTTATTGTGGTGGTATGGGTCACTATCCATGAAGATTTATAAGGGATAAACACAAGGGCTATATATAATTGTATGGGAAGCAATTATGTAGCTCTAAAATATCCCCTTTCAACAAGCTATATATGATAGCCTTTAAAACATGGATGAAGTGTTCAGCTAAATAGCCATCTCAGGGTATGTCTTCACGGAACAGTTAACCTAGGGTGACTGACACAGTGGTCACCATTATCCCCACTGTAAGGCCTTTCCTGTGGTGGTGTGTCCTCACTGTGTCTACACTCACCCATGGATGTCTTATCCCATGGGTCCTTGTGCCGAGACACTTCAAGATTCTTTCCCATTCAGTTAAGCCAACTGTAGGAGAACTTGTCTGTCCTTCAAGAGGAATGTGGCAAGGCATTAGAGAGGACTATCAGCACTTGAGTGATTTTTTCTGCATCCTCACTGGAAAGCGAACATATTCTAGCCTGAGTCAAACCAGAACCTGAGCTCTCTAATTAATATTCTCAGCTGGGTAACTTAGCCCAAGTTTAAAGCACCTTCAAACCTGGCTCAGAGGTTCTTCTGCATGGCTAGACTAAAACATAGATAAGAGCCCAAGTTAACTGCATTAAAGACTTACTTTGATTGCACCCAGAGAGATAATGCCCTGAGACAAGAGGCTATAATCAAGAACCAAAGAGCACCCTGAAGGTATACTTGGAAAACTCATCATAAACTGATAACTCCTCATGCTAGTTTTGATGAAGGGAGATAAATACGTGAGATTCTTGGTGGGGATGGGAGGTGGGAGATGTTAACTCACTGCTCATACTGGTCAAGCAAACTGGCCAGTTACTCTCTGCCAAGCACACTACAATGGATATTGGGAGAAAAGTTGGACTGCTAGAAAAGACAAAGTGAAATATGGCAACTGTTGCTGAGTAAGACTGTAATTGTACAGCATGCTTGTACTGTGATTGGCTTAGACAATACTATTCCAGTACTTTCTAGAGTGAGATAAACGGTTAGGAAGGATTTTCAAAACTACTTCTGTTTAATTTGAGTTCACGTTATTTGTTTATTTGACTAAAAACTAAACCAGGCTTACATTAGCCTTTTATTAGGCATATTCCTAGCATGCTATGCCACATAGTATTTATGGGTTCCAAATGTTCATGTATATCCATTCTTTTATGGAAGAAGGACGAGTCCCACAGGTCCTTGTACACAAACCAAAAGGACTTCTTTATGGGTAAAATGTTATAGACTGTTTACTTCCTAGATCATGCAGCTAAAGGCATTTTGCAACTCCATTTTCAGAGGAGAGTTGGTTTTATCGCATTTGCTTCTGCTGGATCACGTATGTGTTCTCACAGAAGTTTTCTCTTTTAATTCAAATGAATGGAAACATTGTGACTTGCCAGATATATTCAGCTATATTGCTATTTCTTGTTGAATGAATTTGGTGAGAAAAAGAGGTGGCTAACCGTGTTGACATTTACCTTGCCATAACTAGAGTTTCCCGGTTCATGCACCATTAAGACAAAGGAGAGAAGATCATACCTGACTTGATTGTATTGTTTCTTTGCATTCCTGCACACTCAAGAAAACAATGCTTAAAATGCAAAGAAGTGCGAAGAACTGAAAATCATGGGGAAGTCCCACTCACAAATGGTTGTGAGGGTCACTTTTTGTAAAGTACTCTGAAATAACCAGCAGAAAGAATATATAGCTGAACTACATATAAACTATCTAACTGGCCTATATGACTAAGTATAATTTATAATTATTGATTATCTAGAATAAAGGATTCTTGGGTAGATTATCCTCAAATCATTTTAATAAATGAAGGCTAAAATTTTCAATCGCACCTAAACTCCCATTTTCAAAATTGACTTAAGCTTTGAGTATACAGGGTCATTGACTGGCATAATACAGCAGAATAAGATATTCTGCAGTACCTATTTTCTCATGTATGTGTCCCCTCCCCCTGACAGTATAAAGGTGTGAATAATTACTCTATTCACACAACTATACCAGAATAGCTAAATTATGTTGGAATAATTACTCCAGAACTGCTAGGCTGGTCAACTTCTACCACCTAGAACTGACCTGAAGAATCAATGAGGCTTATATGCTGTTTATATTTATTTCCTTATTTAACAGCTTCTAGTAAATTGTGTCCTTTCTTAGGACATCCCCTTCAAGCCTCTAAGCCAAGCTTTGTATTATTCAAGTGATCCCTCCATCACCCCTGCTAGAGTTAAATTTTTAGGAAGGGCAATGTGTTTTCCTTAGCTTGACTCTGTGCTCCATCACCCAGGAATGTAGTAATACCAACAGTGAAGGTCGTGAAGATGCCAACAGCAGCTTTTATGGTCACCACAGAGGTGATAGAACCAACATAAAAATATTTTTGCCACCTTTCACACAGCCACCTGCACAAGTCTCCAGGAAGCACTTTCTTCCAGTGATTTCTGTGCTCCTGCCCTATCCTGGTTCATCTCCAGTCCTGCTGATCAGTCCTTTGGCATTACTGTTGAAGGATCTTCTCTCTCCTCTTCACTCTATGGGATTTTTCTCTGAGTCTGATTTTTGGGTCTTTCCTTTTTCACTTCCTGTCTTACTTCATCCACTATGATGGTCTTTTGTCACTGCTGTGCTTATAATCTCACAAAGCTATCATTCTGCCTTTGAACTCTCCCTCTTTTTTCAAGCTCAGGTATCCTCCTTTCTGTTAATATCTCCTGTTGGCTATTAAGCTGCTTTCCTAAAACCCCAAACTTTTAACTTTTTCTCCAAATCCCTCTCCTCCTTTTAGCATTAAACTCTAATTCAAAAGCATTCAATGCCAAATTTTCAACTGCAACCACAGCTGGAGGCAGATTTTCAAGAACTACTGAGCTCCTATTCAGGCAACTAACCGTGGAGTGACATTTGAGAATGTCACTTGTCTCTTGTAGGAGTGGATTCTATAGACTTGGACTACTTCTTGTGAAACCTTTGTGTCTTGTGCCCTCTATTTGTCCAGTTTCATAGTTTCAGAGAAACATTTTCATTTTGATAGGTCATGACTACGGAGACAGTGGTGGTGTGTCAAGTCAGGTACCTTGGCCAGTCCAGTGGATGGCTGTGCGTAATGAGTCCTTGAACTGGACTCTGCATCAATCAGTGGGAAAGCAGTACAGAAAGCAGAGTTCCAATGTTATGCATTCATGGCTATCTGTGTTACTAAGCAGATAGACTGCAGAATTTACAGCAAATGCAGATATTGGGAGGAGGGTAGAAAAGATATGTCTAAATGAGTCCAATACTGATTATTAAGGTCCTAAGAGGCAATCTAATTTAGCTATATAAAATCATGAAAGGGAAAGAATTAATTGATACTAATGAGTTATATGAGATATCATCATAATTAATTCCTAAATAACAAGAGGACATGGGCTGAAGTGAGGGGAAAAAAAAAAGACTGGCCTATATATCATAATAGACTACAAAGAGTATTTGAAATAAGAAACAAACTACCAAAGTCAGCGATGGAAAAAGTTTGTAAATCTTTTCAAAAGGGAAATGAACACTTTATTTTTACTTCTTCAAATAAGAGCATGACTTAATACAGACACTTGTTGAATTTTTGCAAGCTTGCAAGAACAGGTCTTGGTGGACTGTTTGGTCTTTAAGAGACGTGCATGTATTCCCAGTTGCATTTGAAACTGCATAATGTATTTATCTGAAAACATTTAAAGATGTGGAAGTTCATTTACCACTTTGGGGTGCAAGCAGTGTCTTTAAAGAAGACATGAGACCAAATTCATCCCTGGTGAAGACAACAGAATTTCACCAGGGATGAATATGGTTCAATCCATCTGTCAGAGAGCACAAATACAACATACTATGGCAGTTGCTAGGGTAACTACCTAGATTTTTTTTTTCCAAATAGCAGCACTGACTAAATCTGTGCAAAACACCCCTTGCAATATATTAAGTTACAATTCCTATATTGCTGCTGTAACTTAAGCAAAGATTTTTTTTCAAACTTTCTCATTTTTGTGAACACTGGCTATAGCCCTTTTACTCCAATTTGGAGTTACTTACTCTTTTGAAGTATAAATCATAGATGACCAGTTATGTGCTAGAGGACAAAAAGCTTTGATGAATCACAGAAACAATAAATTATGTAGGAAAAGGGCATTCTCTTTTTGGAAATCCCATAAAATTATCATCACATGTTGATTCCATTTTCATGAATACAAATCAAAGACTCCTAGAGACTTAATTCAAAAACTCGCATGAACAACTGCTTGCTTTTCTTGCATGAGCTATTTAAAAATAGGTGCAGTTTTAAAAACAAGTTTTGGTCAGGTTGTGGGTCCTTCCATTTTTTATTTTAATTTAGTGAAGCCCCAGGTATTATGCATATAAGTCAATTCCAGAAAACATTCCTTGATGGTGAATTTACTTATAGCTGAGGGTTAACAGCAATAGTATGTGTTCAATGAGGGGCAAATGTATTCATATGAACAGATATGCTCAAATCCCTCTTTAGTACAATGCATATGATTCTTTCTCAACATGCATCATAATATAAAATGAAAGTACCGATTTCTGAATGCCTTCTACTGTGTGGTAGTGCACACAATATGATGTGCTGAAAGCCTGGATTTAGGGAAAGTAGAATCTTTGGGAATATGAACAGATGCTAACTTTAGGGTCCCATTTTCATGAAACAGAACAGTTACTAAAACTTATACATCATCCCACATATAGCCTACATCTTTGAAGTCTGTGAAAGTTGCTTTTGCTTCAGTGGAAGCAGCAGCAGAGTTTAAATATATAACAATAGAAAGTGTCTCAAGTATTGCGTGCAAGGCATGTATAAAATGCCTGATGAATCCCCTGGACTGTGGAATCCCAATTCTGGAGTCCATACGCCTTGTCTTTGCTGACTGGGTCAAGAAATCAGTAAAATTCCTCATAGCTAATAAAAAAAAAAAGCATTTGTAAATTATGAAACTACCAATACTCAATTAAATTGTCTTGCAAAATTCTTTTAAATAAAAGTCACTTTTCTCTGTCAACATTTTGTTTGAAATGTCAATGTATTAAATCACAAAAGTGTGTTGGTTTTTTGGGTCAGGATGACATAGCCACTCTTTTTTTGCTCTGTGTGTCAGTTGAGGAAAGCTCTTGGCTTATATATTCAGCTGCAGGAGGTAGTCTACTGGTAATGGTGTCTGGCTTTTTGGTAAGCTCTCTGAAAAGTTGTACTGATGGACTCGGAGCTGCCTCAGGCAGGTCAGATACTGATGGACTGTCAAGAGCCACATACTTCTGGATGCTATTACATTCTGACTTACCTTTAATTGTAGGTAATTCTTATTTTTGCACAAAAGATGTGCCTTTTTTCTAAATAATCTCTTCCATAGCTAGTAGAAAGGCAATATTCACTAAAATTTATAAACAATCCACTTTCTGATAAATGGCACAGAAATATTGTTTTGAGAATCTGATGCAACACATTTTTGATAGTTTCATGAAGTCTCCTGTTTTTGACATACACAGGGCAGCTCACATCAATATGCACAGAATATCTTGCTTTAAAAGTGGGAATAATATAGACAAAGCATATACCAAAGTGTTACATTGATACTCATTCAAATGAAGTGCTTTCCTACAGACTGTAATTATTTAGCTATATGATTCACTGTAGAAATAATTATTTGGATCAAGACATCAATTTTCCATAGCTGGCAAACTAGTCAAGTAAGGAATGGTATATGAATAAAATATGTTGTAGCACAGCATACCAATATATAGTGCAAGAACAATATATACAAACATTATAGAAGACAACATGCTTGGAAAAACAAGAACCCATTTAACAACTGGTTTCAGATTCCATATGCCTTTAGCCTGCCTGAATGTTAAACACTGTTTTATATTTTTCCTTGTGCCACTTCCTATTATGATAATGTTTCATTAGTTTGAGAATCTGACCTCCTAATGCTAGACTAAAAAGGAAAGACAGACAAATTCTTGTATTCAATGCAAATATCTTGCTGCTTACACCCTTGTTTGCCAGGTTCTGGGCTCCTTACACACACAGATAGTGCAGTGTCAACAAAAATGCTATAGTGACATTTCTCTCTCTCTCTCTCTCTCTCAATTACATGTAAGCTTTTCACTGCAAGTATAAAATACATATTGTGCTCTTGCAAGACTCATTGTATTGAGGTCAGCTGGAACTTATTGTCCTTGTTCTTTAGAACAAGACAAAACTGACATCTGTAAGATTTGCTGTTAAATAATCCAAAACAGGAGAGGTCTGGAGCAATACAAAAAAATGAAAATGTGAAGGCACTTTCGTAGAAAATAAGTAATTTAGATACAATGTATTGGTGTTTGGCTGCATGGCACTTTGTTGTATTATGGTCAGAATCTTGTTCTAGTCATTTAATTTTAAAAGTTAAATACCAAATATTCTAGATGTTTTAATATAAAAGTTTATCTCCCAATCTTGATCATATACATATGATTAAATATGAAGTGGAAGAAATAGTTTGGATTAGCAATGGTCTGTCTTCATGTTTACTTCATGACTGAGTTTTTCTACCAGTATTACTTTGCCATCCAAATGCACTGTAATGAATTATATTATGCCAAATACCAGTTGAGAAGGCAAATATTTAAGACTCTATATGAAAACTACAGATTAATTTACTGGACACCAGAAGTCAGTAATTAAAAATAATTAATTCAACCACAGGTTAAGCATTTAAGCAGAAGAAAAGTTTTTAAGTTGCACAAATAGTCAAAACAATAGGCCTTTCTTTTCTGAAGAACAGCTTTTACATGGAAAAGCCAGAAACAAGCACAGAGCTTTACCTAGAATGAGTTGTCGATAAATTTAATCCTGGAGGATTGGAAATCAGGTTAAAGAAATTTTGATGAAAATTATGCACATGTACTTTGACAAGCTCATAAACACTGTGGCTATGATAGGTTTCTGCATTTATTTATTTATTTGAAGACCTGACACAACTGTATAAGCCCAAACTCTAATTTTTACAGCCCTGGGTTTGGAGATCTGTCATTGAGAGATATAATGGAAAGAATAATTGCTTGGGAGCTGCACAAACATGAGATTTGTTGTCAGGCTACAGTTCGGAGGTTACATCTGGTGTCTGAAATGATTGATGCTGTCTGTGTGTGTGATTTAGGATTTTTCTTTTTTTTTACACTAACATACCTGATATTCACAACTTTCAGACATTCAGAGCAATTAATCCATTACTGCTCAAATCTTTTTCTTTTCTTTTCTTTCCATTGTTACACACATCTTTCAAATGTGGATATTCAACATGCAGTAACAGTAGTGAAGGTAAGCATGTGATTTCAATTTAGAAATAAAAGTCATGTCTGAATAACAGAACAGCATTCTCATTTCCTAATACTCTGGTTTTTACTACTTTGCATTCAACTGTGAAAAGTCTTTTAAAACTCTGAACAGCAGTAAAACTTGAATGAATTTTTGACCCATTATTGCATAGCGGGTGCGCTTTCCAAGTTCTAGAGACTGCCAAGTTCTCCCCACCTAATATTTCCACTTTAATTGTGCCACTTGAGAAATTTACGTGCCTCAAAATATGGCATGAATCTTACGCTTATTGCAGAATCATTAGCAGCAACATTTAAGCAACATCTGTGTGCTATAGAACTAATTGAAGTAGCAGAAGTGGCAGCTGTAAATCCACAGGAAGATGGCAGTTTGCACCCAGCACTGCTGAGTTAGCTAGTAACTGTCAGCCTGTTCCTGCAATCTGCTCTCGACTACTATGGTACAGGAACACAATGTCCAAAAAAATACAGCGAGTAGGCTAATGATCCTATTAACCACTTTGCTGCACCAATTTGGCTGTTTTTCCAGTTTCCTTGTTGAATTTCATTATATATTTCACCATTCCAGTAAAAAGTCCAGTATGAGACATGTCTGATTTTAAACTACTTACCTGAACTGCATGAGGCTTATTTGACTAAACTACTCACAACTGATTTTTTTAAATCTAATATACATCGCAGTCTTTTCAATTATTTTCTTTTATATTTAATCATGCATGTGCCAGAAAAATAGGAAGCTGGTGTTCAAAGCAATCACATTTTCTTTCCCTAGAGGTAACATTTTCAGTAATCAATACAATCCCCTCCCCACATTTAAGGCGTGTTTGGGTGGGAGGATTAAAGCATATCTTCATTCGAACTGTGAAGGTTAGTTTGCTAAGTTATTCATGAGGCCTGCTGCTGCACATTAGTGACTGATGCCTCAGTACCTCAGCTGATTTAACTAACTGGTGATTACAAAAGACGCAAGGTGTTTAAAGTAACATGCCCTGTTTCTAAAGGGCAGGCCAGTTACGTACCACATTAGGCCTCAGGAATGTCTTGCCACATTATCAGTGTTTCCTTCGTACATTTGATTCTTAAAAAATATGGTTTAGAATAAACAAATTAATAACTAAGCTAAAACAAGGAAGGAACAGTAACTGTTAAGATTTTTATATTAAAGCAATATTAGTCATGAGATGAAACATACTGTATGTATTCAGCACAGCAGACAAATTCATATAGTAGCTATCAAACCTTACAAAACCTGGGTACTACTTTGCTTTTAATTCCACTCCTTTCAGTTGTTTCTGTCCTGGCATTGGATAGATGCATTTTCACCCTTCACTTGGCCCCTATACAATTATGTAACTGGTATCTTTAGAAGCACTCAAGTGTGTTGGAAATACACAAAAGAAGACCTCGTTCAATATATGGTGACTGGTGTGTTTGCCAACAACCCAACTTCATTAGAAAATTGGCACGTCCACCAAACTGCCATGTGACACACCGTTAACTGTGGATATTTGTTGTCTTAATGCACAAGTACTCAGGGACTGAACTGATAAGGGAAAAAAACTGTTCTGAATCTGCTGAACTACATGCTTAAGGAGGCATAGAACCTCACACTATTGAAAATCAATAGTCACGTGACAGTTTAAGGGTTAAAGGTCTCTTGAATTAACTTTCTAGTACTAAATTACCCGCTTTTTAAAAAACAACTACAAATTTTAAAGATACACTGATGGGGCTTGCCATGGAAGCAAAATAATGAAACAAAAGTTGTGGTGGCAATAACAGAATGATTTAATACTTTCTACTATATGATTCAAATATTAATATCATATTTCTCATCAGCAACCATAGAGAGATTTGTAAAGGTGGAAGGTGACATCAAACCCTGTATACAAATCTTTAACAAACATGATTACAATCCCTAGAAAATCAAAACAGTGCTATAGACTGCTGACACTCACATACAGGAACACACAAAAGTAACACAGAATCTTAATAATAAACTACCAAGGTCCATATTGTATGTAATACTTTTTCTCTAATGTACAAATGCATTTTATAAATAAATAAATGTGTTGTACAAATGCAGTTAAAAATAACTGTGGATGAAGTAACAACTATAGTAGTTAAAAGATTGTAAAAATTTATTGTTTGCAAATAATTTCAATCTCCACGCAGTTAAACATAAATGGTGTCAATCAATTCACTAGTAAAGTGTATAAGGCTGCTTGCCTACATGTTTGCTGGACTGGACTCTCAGAATCATTATCTGCTTAAGAAGTATGTGAATGTCATTTGGTATTTAATCTTCCCACTCTGCCATGGTTTTTTGTTTTGTTTCTGCTTTTGTTTGGTTTGGTTTTCTCACCACTATACGTAATAGATTAGTACATGCGTTGGATAAGCCAGATTAGGGAATGTTACACACCATTAAAACTTTTTCTTTCTGGGTCATACAGGCTTTCCCAAAGCCTAACTCCTAGAAATACCTAACAACTGTTTTATTAGGATTTGTTGACTCAGCACAGCCTAAACTGAATGATCTGTTGTTGCAGTACAGTGTGTACGTACCATCCTAGCAGCGAAGGAGCTAGTCAGATTCTTGCCTGCTTGGTTAACCGCCTCCGCGTCATAGCTCAGGTCCAGGTTTTGGCAGGGCTGGATTAACAGGCCTGGGTGCCCCAAGCTGCCTCCACACTGCAGTGCTCCTACTGCCCAGCAAGAAGGCCTCTTACTGGAACCCTGGGGCCAAAGAGCGCTCTCACTCAAGCCCCACTCCAGCGAGTCTCTCCATGGGGCAGGAGTAGGGCCAGTTGGTACGTGGGCCAGCCCCAGTGCAGCACACTGGGCCACGGGCCCTAGAAGGCTGCATGGGAGCTGAGGCTGGATCGAACGCCCTCCAGCCTTACCCCCAGCAATGTGAATGGGCGCTGGCCCACCCCGCCCTGCCCGCTGGGTGCAGACAAGCAGGCCCAGGGATGGGCTAAGTGTACAGAGCCTGGCCTCTGGCCCCAGGACCCTGCTCCCCCCCGTACTGGCAGCGTGGATATGGGTTTTAGGGGCTGGAGCCGCATCCCCTGTAGCCCCTGCTATGACACGCCCCTGGGTTTTGTGGAAATCTTGTCCTTCTGCTGTGTCAAGTAGTGTTCTCAACATGCAACTTGCAATACACCATATAAGATATACAACTTAACACTTCTTTCAGAATAAATACTTTGATGTGCACTTGTTAAATTTCTTATCCACAGAGTACTTAAGTGCACAAATTACTGAAGTGTAAAGGTTAGGATTCACTTTTCAGGAGCACTGATGTGAGTATAACTTCATTACTTGAATGTTCATGGAAAACGAATTCCAAACGAGGGCAAGTCAATGCATACAGTGAAGTTTTGCAATAATCACCCATCTATAATCATTAAGGTAAACTAACCATCATTTCAAAAAAGTATGTTATTTAGAGTTTCTAAATTTGAGAAATTGTGAACTTCATCTTTTCACCACTGACATTTTACAGCCAGCCTGCCAGTAAGCGTCAGATTTTCTTCCAACATAAACCTTTGCAATTTTCATTTCTGCCAGTGGAATTGCCAACTATCTGTGCGACATCCAGATTTTGGCAAAGAAGCAGAGGACACATATATTACCAAGGCATACCATTCATACAAAGAGTCTCATGTAAAAACTACAATGTGTCTTACTGGAAAATCAAACTCATAAAATAATGAAGATAAACTGTAACCAATATAACAAGAACAGCAATTCTAGCATTTGAATATGTGGCAAAAAATTAAGTGTCTATTAAGGTCTGATCCAAAACAACAGTTGAACACATAACATTAAGCACGTGAGTAGACCTATTGACTGCCAGTGCAATTCATATGCTTAGTGCTTAAGTGCTTGGCTGGATCGAGGCCTGAAGCAGAATTTACCCCCCTTTTATCCACTGTTAGAATTGAATATAGTAAATAAAGTATAATTTACGGTTATACTATAGATACAAAGTCTCTGTGCTAGTGTAAGTCCTTTCTCTCACTTTATTTTTATATATACACACAAACAGATTACATAAATGGTTACATACACTGAGAGAAAACATGCATGGCTATTAAATCTTTTTATGCAACACAGACCTAGAACTTCTAAACTACTATTTTAAGGCAAACATGAGTTATTAATGACTAATTCATACTCCTTCACACTCATAGGAGATATAATCCTGTAAGACATGTTTAATATTTATTTCTATAACCATCATCCATAACGGGTGCACAATTACCTAAATGTTTATTTCTATCAACAACCCTATTAATTCCCAGTCTACTTCTGGATGATGCTTGTATTACAGCAGTAGTTTTAAATGAACATTTATTAAAATAAATGCTATGCCAGGAGATACCCATTTCGTCAGGCTGCAGAGGACAGGCTTTATTTCCTGGATGTGTCTGCTCTATAGAACATCCCATACACATCTTACGAACAGAGATCATGATTAGATTGCTGCGGATTTTGTGCAACAGCTTTCTTTGCCTGTTACACTGATATTAGCTCACTTGTACATTTGCCACTTCCCCCTCTCTACTATACAGTGTATATTTAATTCCAGAAGAGAAATGATAGCACACAGATCTGGCAGAAGCAAGAGAACTTCTATAAATAACAGCCATTGGAAAGCTAGATGGGCTGTATCTTTTGAATGCTTCCAGTAACAGAGATAAAAATCTTGATAAGAAACAAAAAATGAATCAGTGTTAAATTTTAATTCTTGAAAATAAAATAAGAGAAGCTTACATTTTCCCACAAAACAACTAGCTGCTAACAAACAGCTTCTATGTGCTATGAAGACACTTTTTGCTATACTTGCTCACTTAGCAGCCAAACATTTTTACTGCTAGTAACATGAACAAACACAAAACAAATATCAGACACTTCAAATTTTTAAAAAAAGCATTGTGCAGCTAATCCACTATTTTCTGTTACTTTTTTGTTTCTTTTAGTGCAACTCCAGTTAAAGCAAGCTTAAAAAAAAAAACAAAACAAAAGCACATCTCCTTCAATCCAAATACTGCAAACTTGTTTTTTCTCTTTTGGCCAGGCTTTATTCTATGATTTATGAAATTTAAAGATGTTATCACAAATAATAGAGAAAGAATTTCTGGCTCTGGGGAACTTCAGATGGTGCTTTAATATTTAGTGGATTGGTTGATTTTCACCAGTATGTGTATTCTCAAAAATTCAATGTACATTCCTATTTCATGGTACAATTAAGACTTTTAATGGTTTCATACCAACTTTGAATGTTCCTTCTGTAATTTACTGAGGCAGTTCCCATGAAAACCAACTTTCTTTTAACTGAAAAGTTTTACAAATCTGCTTCACTTTTTTTTTTCAAAATTTTAAAAAACTCTTAGTACTTTAGATTTTTTGGCATTTTAATATATTGCTTTGCAACATGTCAGCTTGTGGTTGTGCTGTTCATAGAAATTAAGTCCATGAATCCAGTAATAAATTATAAAGCTCAGCCAAGGATTTTGGATTCTTCAGTAACAACAAACAACAAGAACAGGCTATTATATTCTTTCTCAGAAGAACGAATACAGTTCTGCAGACATTTGTAGAACTCACTATAAAAATAGCAGTTCCCTTTTAAAGAAATATTTTCAAGCCTTCCCTTCCCCCATATTGATGGGTTTTGCCCATGCTGTCTCTAGCTGGCTCTCTTTGCCAGCAGTGTCCTCATTTCTCTCAACCTTGCAACCTGCCAATGTGTGACAGCAGCCAATGAAATGTGACCTGCCTTATTCTTCATGTCACACCATACATAATAAATGGTATTTTAAACTATAAAACCTCTTTCAAATAACATTTTCTCACTTTTTGAGCCAACAAAACAAGTTTTGCAATCTGCCAAAGATGGGGCGTGGCTGGAGTGCTTGGGGTAGGGAACTATGGCTTAGGCTACCTAATGGCTGAAAGTGGATTGAGGAGAGGATTCCTAGATCAGCTTCTTGTGGGCTGCAGCAGTAAGAAAGATTTGGGGTGGCTCCAGCTAGGCTCCAACCAAAACAATTAATGCAGTCTATGCCTACCTGACTGTCTCCTGCTCCAGAAGGTTCTCACCTGCTCCTTCTCTACTGGCAGCTCATAGTCCTCTGCGCCTTTTACCCTCTCCATGAAGCAATGGCCTGTGAAAGACAAAGCAGAGCTGGTATATGACACCTGGTAATATTTCAACAGGGGAAGAGGGAGTGACCTATGCCTGCCATTTTCACTGAAAGAAGAAGAAAAAGCCAAGCACAGTTCAGGACTCCCCTCTTAATACAGTGGGTTTTTGTCTGGCTGGCAAAAAAAAAAAAGAGGATGGGGCTCCTTCCATAAGGGTCACTGCTGCATTTGAGTTATGAGGGACAGGAAAGACAGACTTACTAGATCTGGGTCAATGGAGGAAGAGGAAATGGCCAGAGCAGGTGGAGCTGAGAGGAGCTGGGTTATACCCCATGTTTCAGCAGGTTCTCGGTCTTGGGCCAGTCACTGCTCAGCAGTAGCTGCTGCGAGGAGGCAACCTAAGAGCCTGCTGCAAGTGTATGTGGCTGAAGTACTCTGCCATGGGCAGAGTTGGTGTTTCTCAGTGTCAGGCTGCAGCACAGTCAAGCTCCAGGCAGCCTAACGAATGCAGCTGGCCTGTGGTAGGCTATCTAATTGGCTATACTATCTGATGGCTAGGAAGAGTCAGCAAACCAGCTCTTAAGCCCAGCAGCAGAAATAGCAATCTGTTGGCTGCTCAAAGCATTTGCCCATGGCTGCAATAACTGCTGCTCCTGCCTTATTCCAGTCTAGTGACTGTTCCAGCCTTATTCTTGGTATCAGTAACTTAAGCTTGGCTCAGATTCTTGATCTCTGATTTCAGCTCTGAATCCTACAAAGGACACTATCAGAGAGAGGTAGTGGGAACCCTACAGACTTTGCAGGCCCAGGTTGTTGCCCACGAGGTACAAAATGCAATCCTGCAAGCTGATATCTCATGGCTATTGCCTTACCAAATTAATTGCCATGAAAAATGCATCATGGACCTTGTCAACTGATCTCTTCCATGAAAACTGCTCTTCCCTGTGAAATCTAGCTACTGTAGGGGAGGGGGCAAGCAAGGGGCTCCACATCCAAGGGTTTCTACTGTGTACCAGGTTATAGCTATCATGGGGGAAAAAGAAGGTGAGAGAACAGGGCTTTTTGCCACCAGTGCAGGGTCCTGAATGAAGGTCTAACCCGGGCATGGGAGCAACCGAAGCAGGGGAGGAAGTAGTCCTCCCCTGAGTCCAGTGGGGACTAGCAAATGGAGCACAGTGTGTAGAGGAACTAATGCTAGTTGGGGCATCCCCATCTTTCCCTTTCCTGGCTTTGGGTCCAGTGTTCACAGGTTTAAGGGGCCTTGGAGTTGCTGTGTTCGTGGGGGAAGTAAGTGACCATGGCACCCTGAACAGTCCACTCAGCTGCCTGTAAGGCTGGCTGTGCCACCTCCCCACCGAAAATAACACCACCTAAACTGCATCCTGTGTGCTCCTTTCTTCTGCACTGCTGCCACCAGCAGCAGCACAGAAGTAAGGGTGGCAATACCATACAGTAGCCTTGCAACACTTTCCCTTGTGACTCCCTTTTTGACTGGCACCTTCACAATTACAATGATATAAAGTTTCAGATTTAAAATACCTGAACCCACGAAATTTACAATTTAAAAAATCCTGTCACCATCAAAATTGACCAAAATGGACTGTTAATTTGACAGGGCCCTACTCATGGCCTTTAGCTTGAACTCCCACTTGCTGTAAGCCCAAAATCCTTATCCAACTAGTTCAATGGCAATCATAGCAAATTTTGTAGATTCCTTAATCACCGTTGTCTCCCTTTTTCTGCTATGCCTGCATTTGTACCGCACAGACCGCGTCCAACTGGGACTGATTAGCAGCATGCTTACCGGCAAGGCCTCGCTTGGGCATCTCCTGGAAAAATCAAGGATGCTTCTGGGACAGTTTGAGATCTTCTATTTGAGCTATGACAGTGAACTTTGATGACCCAAATCACATGCATACAGCCAAAGCTGTGGCATGGATACCAGCCAGTTGCTAAATATGCAGCAGAGTTCCAGAGCTTGATAGTAGACACTAAGTGGAACAAATCTGCCCAGAGTTATCATTTCTGGCTTGGCCTAAAAACCAACAATATAAAGATGAATTGGCATTGTGGGAATCCCTGTCTGGCCTGCATGCCTTAGCTGGTCTACGTAATAAGACTGATGCTGCCTGATTGAATGCCCCCAAGAAAGAATACAGTCCCTTCTTCCCCCAGCACCCCTGCCAGCTTTGCCGTCCCCCATTGCTCCAGGGCTGGCTCTCCAACATAGAGAAGGTGATTCCATGCATTTGGATCTATGTCTGTATTGCAGGGAACCAGGACACTTTGCAACAAGTCACACTGCCAACATCAGGGTCTTTAGTCAAGAAACACCAAGTCCTTGCACTTATAAGGATGTCTGGGATGGACTGGCTCCTCTCTTCCTAGCAGTTCACACCAATACCTGTCAGTCGTTACACTGGTGATGGTCAGTCAGCATCCAACGCATCTCCCCCTCCAGATCTGGGTACCTGGCAAAAAGTATTCTAGTCTGGTTGCACTCATAATGGCACTACCAAAAAAGGGGATCCAGTCCACAGAGTCTCATGTAGCCCTTTAATTGACTGAACAGGGCATTCATCTCAGCAGTTATCCAAATTCACCTAGATCCCACTAAACACTTTATAATTGAGGCTGATGCCTTGAATTTTGCAACTGGTGAAATACTTGCACCCCCACAACTAATTCCACCCCAATGCCTTCTGTTCTCTGAAGCTGAGACCAATGGAAAAAGGTTACGATATTTAGGGCAAGAAGTTACTGGCTATTAAGATGGCTGTCCAGAATGGCACCACCTACTGGTTCAAATCCTGACTGATCACAAGGACCTGAAGGCTATGTCTACACCTAAGCAGTCTGAAGTTACTTCGAACTAACTGTGGTTTTTAGTTCGAACTAACTTTTTAGTTTGAACTAGCTGTGCCTTTTAAAGTTCTGTCTTTTTAGTTTGAACTAAAAAGCATGGCCAGTTTGAATTAAAAGTTAGTTCAAACTAAAAAAAATGGTTAGTTTGAACTATTTCAAAAGGGATAGCCATGTTAGTTTAGTCCAGTAAAAAAACAAGGAGTTGTGTGGCACTTTAAGACTAACAGATTTATTTTTTGCATGAGCTTTCGTGGGAGAAGATCCCACTTCCTCAGATGCTTCCAAGCATCTTCTCCCACGAAAGCTCATGCAAAAAATAAATCTGTTAGTCTTAAAGTGCCACACAACTCCTTGTTGTTTTTTTAATTTGAACTAACCACTAGTTAAAACTTATTTAGTTTGAACTAGTGTGACTACATTATGCTAGTTTGAACTAAATTTCAAAATAAGTAAGTTCGAGCTAAGCAGTCAGTTCAGACTAACGAGCTGAATTAACTGGTTAGTTTGAACTAAAAAAATTTTTGGTTTGAACTAGGCAAAGCCTAGTGTAGACAGGGCTCAAATTAGTTCAAATTAAGGCTCCTTTTGCTAGCGTAGACCAGTGGTTCCCAACTGGTGTGCCACAGCAACCCCTTTTCTGTGCCTCCAGCGGCAGCAGCACATGTCCCCGGCCACAGTCTAGGGGTTGGCAGCAGTGGCGGGATCCAGTCCTGGCTGGGGGCTGCCCAAAGTGGCAGGAGCTGGGAGCCACAAGCGACCGTGCAGCATGGTGTGCTGTGGCGGAAGAAAAGGTTGGGAACCATTGGTGTAGACATACCCAGAATGCCCACAAACTGGTAACTACCTTAACTGAGGCAGATATGCTGGCCCCTCTTCTTTGCTCACTTTGACTTCATTTTCTTATTAGCCCAGGAACAAGAAACAAGACATGGATGGCTTTGTTCTGCAAAGATGAATACCTCAGACCTGGCAAAAAACCCACAGCCACCTTGTTAAAATCAGAGCTGATTCAAGGGGTTGTGGTGCTCTGAGCCAACTTTTCCTTTTCTGCCCCTGGGGCAGGAAGGGTGGGGCTGAGCCAGCAGTCACGTGGTAGTGGGGTCAGTTTGGAAGCCCTAAGCACCAACTCTGTGTCTGGAGCATGCTTGCAGGGGCAAGAGGAACAGGGCCAGGCCAGAAGTCACATGGCAGTGGGGCTGGGCCAGTGCCCCTAAGCTTTGGTGCCCTGAGCTGGTGCCATACTGGCTTGCCCCATAAACTGGTCCTGTTCAAGGTGTCCACCTTTGTCAATAGGACAATCAAAAAGACTCTGATGTCTTCTATCTGCTCCTAGCTATCCAATAACTTATTCACAACCCAGACTTACTAGGTCTCTAATGGTCTGGGTACCTGAGTGACTCAGAATGTCAACTACAGAACAGTCTTCTCTATTGCAAGGATTACGTTTATGTTCCACAGATAAAATCTAGACTTCAAGTGTTAAAACTATTCCACAAAAGCTGTTCTGACCAATTTAATTTGCTCTCAAGGAGCTTCTGGTGACCAGTCCTACAAGCTTACACTGAACATGAGATAATGTCCTATGACCTCTGTGCTTATACTAAGAACCACTATCAAATCCTCTCTCTTCCGCAGCATTTGCACAGGCTGCCCGAGCAGTGGTTTATTATATCAATGGACTTTGCTGGAGAACTAAGGTATTTGGAGAAAGCATTACGTAAGCTTCTAGAACAGGAGTGTCCAATCTTTTTGGGTGAGGGGCCACATTGCAATTCTTTTTTCAGTCTTATTAATAAACTTTAATAAGATAATGATTAGTCTGATATTTGGCATTGTTTTTGCTTGCACTGGGTACAGAGGACAAGGGGAGGAAGGGGTGCTGTGTGAGGAAGTAAGGTAGAGTGTCGGGAGCAAGGCAGGATAGGAGCATGGCAGAGGAGGGGAGGGGAAGAAGGGTGCGGGGGGGAAGCAGCTGGGTGGCAGGACTCATCTGCTTCCTGACAGGAACCCCACCAACTCTGATCTCCTCGCTCCCTGCCAAGTAACCCACCCCTGAACAGCTCTCGGGTCAGGCCATGCCTCCCTACAGCTATGTGCAGGGTGGGAAACTGAAAAGGGCCCCGGCCAGCCCCAGCTCCCGCGAGCTGGATGAAAGCCCTTGGTGGGCTGGAGTTCGGCCCCCAGGCCGTAGGTTGGACAAGCCTGTTCTAGAAGCTATTTTACAGTTTGGCTCTATCAGCACTTCCTGGTAGTGTGGCTACTACTGGAAGAGCATATTGTAAAACACATTTTATGTGACAGCCCTGAGACTGCTGGACATGCATGTGGATGGTGTATTTCCTAATACCCCAAAATTAAAAGTGACATCCCATAAGCTTTCCTGCTGTCCAAAATCAAAATCACCAGTCAATACATTTTGTTGTATTGGTTGCTTTGATTCTGAGGCAATAAAGATTACTATCTACAGATATTTAGCACGTAGCCATATTTTTCTTCCTCTCAAAGCTTTTCTATAAACCAGATTTGCAGCCACTATACAAGGATGTAATAAATTCACTTAGAACTTTGAGGTTAATTATTCTTTTGTATGTTGATAAGTTACAAAAGGTAGCCATGTTAGTCTTGTTCAGTAAAACAAACAAGGAGTCCTGTGGTACTTTTAAAGACTAACAGATTTATCTATCACATGATCTTCTGTGGGAGAAAATCCCACTTCATCAGAGGCTTTCAAGATGGTTGAACTCTCTAAGCATGTAAGTTCTGTGAATGGGCAAATCATCTTCAAAGCGTCTGATGAAGTGGAATTTTCTCCCACGAAAGCTCATGCAATAAATAAATCTGTTAGTCTTTAAAAGTGCCACAGGACTCCTTAATTATTCTTTTGACTATGATAGGAATATTTTTGCCTAGTATTTCTGGAAGAAATGTAGATGAACAAGACTACAAGTAATTATGTTTCCCTTAATAATGGTTATCTTGTTAAAAATGTGTCTTCAATACAGATGGGCCTGAGTCACAATATTTGGATCCACATTGAAACTTCCTCAAAGTTCAGAATTTCAGATCCAGGATTCAAGTTAAAGGTGATCTCTCATTTTGAACAGAACACTATGTAAAAGGCCTGAGACAGAGAACTTTTGACTCTTGTTGTGGCCTTTTTATGCTGTATAAAATGAATGGAGCATCATAAAAGGGCCCCAAAGCATTGGCTGAAGCCATGAGAGGATTCTGTTGGTGCAAGCAGTGAATAAGAAAGCCCTAAGGCAGCCTCCCATGGATTTCCCCCCCACTCCTCTGCTGAAATCTCAGAGGATGCACGTTGGAGGCAACAGTGCCCTCCAGACCTTCTGACCAGCACTGCAGCACATAAGGCATCCAAAGGAGGTTGCTATAACATATACAAGCCCTTAGGATTGTCTAAATTCTGCTGGGATCCTTTCCAGCTCCCAGACATCCCAGGACTGGAAGTTGAACTTGGCTTAAAGTACAGAATCTTACCTAAAATACTGAAATCATAAAGACAGCAAACTGACCTGACGGAATCATGTGTGATTTTCAATCTTACACACAGAAAAAACTACTTTATATGTTTTCATATACAATTCTTATTCCTTAGAAAAATCATAAAACATTTTTAAAAAGTTCATAATGGAAACCGGATTGAGAAAGACATGAACACATCAGTACCAATGACAGAGCAGAGGGTAGTGCAGAATGAAGTGATAAATGTGTGAAATGTCTTGGACCATTAAGATTTCAAGTACAAATGGTCTATGTAGAGTAGATAAAGTGACAGAAAATAAAAAGTTGTTAGGCAATTAAGAGACCAAAATTTTAATGCAAGGATACTTTCTTATTCAGCTACTAAGAAAAGGAGGGGGGGTACAGAGAAGGATTTTGTGAAGCAATGTCTGTAGGAACAGGATTCATAATAGGAACATGGCAAAATTGAGCTAACAAAACATACTGGGCTTTGAGAAATGAACACTACTTTTGACTAATCTCATGCACAAACCATGCATTCACAATCAACAGTTATTCTTTAAGTTACCCTAATGCACACGACAACCCTCATAGTTCTGCTTGGAATAGGACAACAGTGAGTTAGATTTCCAGATGACTTCAAGAGTTTCACATCCAATCCATAAAAAGTTGCACAAAAGAACAGTTGGCTATCTGAGTAACTGGAATGGAAACATCAGTTTTCACAAAGATTTGAGGCAAGCACCCTGCTATCATACAAACAGGTCTGAAGATTTCTGTGTAGCTAGAAAGGTTGTCTCTTTTGTCAACAGAAGTTTGTCCAATAAAAGATATTACCTCAGCCACCCTGTCTCTATAATATTGTGGGACTAACATGATTGCAACAACACTGCAAACAGCTCTTATAAAGTAATTCTGTCAAGTAAACTGTGCTGCGATGAATGGGTGTTATGTACTACTCAGGAGATGCTTCCTCGTGTCTGTTCACTATGTCTATGCAGCGTGTAGGAGTGAGTCTCCCAGCCTGACCTGATAGGCTTGGAGTACAAGGCCTTATGTTAGGGCTGCTAGTGAATTTGCAGCTTAGGCTGAAACCTAGGGAGGGGATTGGTTCAAAGTGCTGTGTACATAATTATTTTTAGAGCACTAGTGCAAGGTCTACTAACCTAAGTCTGTTTGGCTGGCTAGGAGGCTTGCTCCAAAATGATGTGTAGACATATCCTGAGATACCCACCCCCACATTTCCTACTGCAATGAAGAAAATTAACATCCACAAATATGCAAACCACTATGGTCTATATATAAAATGCAATTCGTATGGGCATGCATTTCCCATATCTTTATGTGATAAACTAGAGAGCTGGTTTTAATGTTTATAAAATAGTTTTATACCCTTGTAAAAATATTTAAAATGTATTAAAAACAGCAGGCTAAATGCAGAATGTCTTGATCAGTCAAAACTTCCAGACTTCCATGCATGCTTTGTCTGAGTTAGGATTTCAGGATATGGACCATGTGACTTGGACTCAGATCATTAAAGATACTTAGGCATTCCACCACTGACCATAGCAATGCCTAACTGATTTGGGAGCCTAAATTTAATTTTCAAAAGTGATTCTGTCTCTCAGAAATGTTAATCTCTTGTTAGATGAGACCGTTGGGAAGGGATTACTTTTGGAAGTGCTATGCCAGGCGTTGTCAACCTTTGTTGATCCCTGTCCTGTCCCTTCCTCCCTCACCCTTTGCCAGTGTCAGTGGCCCTCTCCACTGAGAAAAGTTATGGCCACCTGAAAATTCAGGGGGGCAGTGTCCCCAGTCATGACGTGGAAAGTAGCTCCCCAGAGTAGCTCCTCTTGGCGGTGTGAAGTCCCTAGGCACACTGTGGAAAAAGCTGCCAGGAGCAGCTCCTCCCCAGGCATGCCACCGAAAGGATCCATCCCAGGCATGCTGCTCAAAGGAACTGCCCAGAGTGGCTTTTGGTGGCAGAAGTGGCGATTTCAGCGATACCACACAAGGCGCTGTGTGCTTCTCCAAATGGGATTGCGTGCCACTCTTGGCACATGTGCCAGGGGATGCTATCTATATTCCTCTCAGTTTTTCGCTGATGGGGGGAGGGTGGGAATCTCCAAGTAGTCAGTTAAAGAGATTTAAATCTGCTTTGTGGCACAAGACTGGCTTACTGACCCAATGAATCTGGGTCTTGTCCTTTATGCCAAACAGAGACACTGTTGAACACAACTGTTTACATTAAACAAGAATGATAATAAGAAAGAAATTAAAAGTGCCTGCAGGATAAGTGACAAACCAAGATCTCCGGCCCTTCATCACCTTCAAATCAGTAAGTTAGATCTCAGGTGGCCGTAAACGGTAAAGTACTCTCTTTCTACTGTTTCATTTTCCAGCCATCCTGGTGTGCTTCCAGGCTTTTAGAGATGCCCATGCAAAAAAGAAGATAGATTCTGTTGCAAAATTCTGGTGGACTATAAACCAATGACATTTGTTTTACCTGTGCACTCTCTTCGATGAACAAAACAACATTTGCATCTGGGATCAATTTACTTGAAATTAAAGAGCAGCTGACATATCTCTTCTGCATCAGAAGTATAGTGTTAAGGCTATAACATACAGACAGTTACACTTTACTTTGTATTGTAATATTAAGATGTGTCATTTTTTATCTGAAGTAAAAGGCATCTTTAAATAAATGAGTGATCTTATACTACATGTTTTATAGACTGTGTACTTAGCAAGATGCATCTATTTGCATATATATACACACACATTTTCAGTTTCAAACTCTGTGTTTAGAAAGTTAGTACTTTAATGCTTAAAAGATGTAGTGTATGAATAATTTTGATTCCATGCACAAAATATTCTGCTTAATTTTAATGGGAGAGTTCTGCATTATACTTAAATAAAGCACAAACTTTTCAAAGGTGCTCTTTCAATAACACAGCATCTAAAGCAGTGGTGCAAAACCTTTGTAATTCAGAGGGTCAAACTCAGGCTCCACCTATTTAGCATATAAATTTACATAAGCAAACATATGTTTCTTAAAAAGAGATAAATGCCAGTGTTTTTTAAAATTTACATATAGGGCACCATAAATGTGCCAGGAACTTTACAAAAAAGGCTTTGAGGGCTGCAGAGAAGGTGCATTATCAGAAACACAGGTTCTGCTTCTTCAAACCTAAACTTTTAGTCCTTGTCAACACATAAAACATACAGCAGTTTAACAAAGCTGGGTTTGAAATCCATTTAGGGTAAGTCTATACTGACAGTGGGAAAATTGCTGCCCTCAGCAGGATCTTCTGGGTTCATGTAAGTGGTCTGTGTAGATGTGCTTAATCAATCCAGAAATTGCCATAGCAACTCCAGTCCCAGAAATGGAGTTGCAGCAAGTTGACCAGAAGGTATGTAGGGAGCCCTCTGTAAGTCATCAGGTGATACACAAGGGATTTTATGTACCTTGCGTATCTCCTGTTGACCACTGTTGAAAAGTAAGGCAAGTATAGACTCGGGCTTAGTCACACCAAAGCAACCTCTGTGTGGACACACTTAAATTGGTCCACATCAACCTCAGTTTTTGTTAAATGAATGCAAATTTTATCTAAAGAGCAGCCCTTCATGTTTGTTCATCTCTGAGGAGATCACAAACTTTAAGGAGTGTTGCCTTGGCTGTCTTATTCCCTGAATTCTCCACTTCTTAGATCTTTCTGAAGGCAGGGCAGGGGCAGGCCACAAGTTACAAGTAGTACACTATGGACTGAGCAAATCTTTTCCATCTCTAATTTCTGTGACATCTGTGCTAGAGGTCCCATTAGCTGAATGTTGACCAAAAAAGATCAGAAGTTAAATAATGAACAATCCTGATATTTACACAATAATCTCTTATTGAGATTAATGCGCACTGTTTAGTCCTCTCCTACAGCTACTGTTTCAATCAGTGTATCTGTAGACTCCGGAGGATTAAAACACCCAAACTGTACTGTGGAACCTGAGCACCACAAAAAGGGCTAGAAAATTTTTTCTTTTTAAATGGGAACTTAAAAAAATTATTAGAATAAACTATGACAAACATTGAACTTTCTTTATATACACTAATAAGAACACTAAAATAATGTTCCCAATCTCATATGTTCATCCTCTTCTAGGTCAAGAAGACTTTTCTATGATCATATAGCCTCCAAGGTAAGTTTATTTATGTTCATAACTTCCATAAACCAGGATAAGGATACATACCTCAAAATACTTAATTTTCAAGTGCTAATTAATGAAACCACATATCCACTAATTCATACACTTTTTACAACTCAAATAAAAATTATTTATGAAATAAACTTATTTCCTGACATCTTAATATATGAAATATTTATTTACTAGTTTAGGAGATTGGGGAGGGATACAGAGCCCTTCTACTGCATGTCTGGCTCAAACCTAGTTCATACAGCTAGTAATAGAAAATCATTAGCATCTGATGGTCTTGATGGTAATTCTGTGTGTTGATCCTTATGGTAAGATAGCTACATTGCAGTGCAAACCAGAACGCAGAAACAGGTATTACCTGCCATAGATAGATGGTTAAAAATGATTGGACTGCAGGAATAGGTTACTCACTCCCTGGGAGGGAAATATATTGGTAGATGCACAGAATACAATAATTCTAGTAAGATTTATTTACATGCAAGTTCATTTGGCAAAGTTGCATTAAATGGCACAAAGCAAAGTGCAGCTTGCAACTCACAAATGTAGCACACTACTTTCAGAACTCTAGGGACAATTCTGGTTTCAAGCTCTCCTGCCAGCATCTCTGTGTCTACTGCTTCTCACAAGATATTGTATTCTACTGCTCTGTATTTTAATCCAGCCCCCCATGCATTAAATCCAACTGGGATGCCTAAAGAAATGTAAACTCTTATTTAGGCACATAAAAAGTGATTTGATTATCACAGGTGCTGAGCATATACAACTCCCATTAATTTAGGGTGTCTAAATATCTGTGGATTTACCTAATGCTAAGCAACTAACTTTGAAAAAGAATTGGCCAAAATCTTTTCACAGAAAGCCATAGGAGTTCCTTCCCAAAACTCCTGTTCCACTTTCCCAATTCCAGACAAATATTATGAGTTACTCAAAATCATGTTAGGCTTGAAATAATACCTCCATCAATGATGTAACAAAAAGGCACCCATTTTACTGCTCAAAAGGAAACTGCACGTTATATAACACAGCAACCAGAGATCAGCCAGATCTTAAAGTTTGGATCCAGATTCTAATGATCCCAACATTTTACAGAATAAACTATTGTTTTAAATGGTGATCTGCACTCGATTTACAATTCTTTCACCCTCATTCTATGTTGTTGCAAAATGTTCAGGAAACAATAGAAAAGAAAAGCTGTTCAAGACAGAAACAGTATAAGGGTTTAGGTTATACAAGTTAATACAATAAGTTTATATCTCACTGTGGGTCTACAGTTTTATAGATTACTACAAATGTAAATTTATGAATATTCTATTTTACGGCTTAGTCCAAAGGGTGAAACAATGTTCCTTTTAGCAACAGTGATGCTTCTTGGTGTAATAAAGAACAATAGAGTTCTTTGTCACCTGCATTCTGATGGTATACAGCCAAAAGTACTTTAATCTCCACCATGCACTGAACAGGAGAGCTGGTAAAAAGAACAATGCAGAACCCCACAAGATAGAACCCCAAAAAGCCAATATCCTTTGATCTCTCACTGGGGAAAAAGAACCATTCCCAGATAATTTGAAATATCTAACATAGGGTTCCAGGATTACAATAGGGTTCCCATAAAACCTCATTATCAGAGTGTCACAGAACAGCTTGCTAACATCTAAAAGAATCCAATTAGACATCTGAATTTTGTCCACCATTAATTAGGAGGAGATAGTCAATCAATCAGACTAATGCAGTTTATTTGCCATACCCAGGCTGAAAACCAGACTGAAGGGGTTCTCTCCCCCAAATCCAGAAGATGCCACAGGATAGCAAATTGATAATCTTGATAATCAGAAGATTAGAGACAAGGTGATAGACATAGAATGTCAGCATGAATAGGTGATCTGTTGAACAAGGAACAAACAACTGTTTAGATAATAGTTTGCTTTCTAAAGCAATTTTTAAACAATTTCAGAACTTTAAATCTATCAGTTTTAAAGGACATGAATTTTAAAAACGAGATGAATCACAGAGAGAATAGTATCTTTATTTTGCAGTCTCTTTGATATTGCTTCTAAGATTTAAAAAGTAACATCCAAATCAATACCTAAAACTTCATTCTACTGATACTCCACACATGAGAATAATTTCCACTATAAGTCTCAACTATATATAGCCAATATATTTAACAAATTGTATATATTTATTTAATTGTAATTTACATTTTCTTTTTACTTCAATTTGAAGAAAGCTATTGAATAGCTCAGTATCAACTACTGTAACTATTAAATGTAATGGTTTGCAATTCATTTTTATAGTACGTTCTTACTACAAGAACTCATCCGATGTATTTGGGACAAGCACTACTCTTACATTAAGCATATTTACAGTGTCTAGCACTATGGGGCCCAGGGCTACTACAATACAATACAAAAAAAAAAATCCTTCAGTGATCAATGTTTCTCAGTCTTTTTGATACCAGGGACAGCTTTGTATTCTTTGTCAAGGAGGTCTCAGGCTTCCTGTACTTTATCAGGGGGATCTCATGGACTGATGCTGGTCAATGGACTAGTCACTGAGAAACAGTGATCTAAATCATGTAACTTTTTCTTTAAAACTGCCTAAAGCGTATTACGAGGGCAAGTCTCAAGCTTTTAAAAGCATTCAAGCTTTTAAGGGTGAACCACAGCAAGATAATTCTAAATATATACCATAGATATCTGAGGTGCAATCCTGGTGTCACTGACTTAACACTTCCCTGCATTTATTTTTCCTTCCATTCTGTAAGTTTGCCCATCTTCTAAGTGTTTGACGGTGGGATTTTCTCCCATGAAAGCTCCTGCAATAAAAAAATCTGTTAGCTTTTAAGTGCCACACGACTCCTTGCCAATTTTTGTCACTAACTTTGTTGAGGCCAAGATCTCCTCATCCCATATACATTGTGTGTGCACCCATGTGGGTGTGTGCATACTGCACACGGTGCGTGCATGTGCACACTCACGTGCATGCACACTCTCTGCTTTGTCCTGCCACCTGATATACAGAGAAAATGGTGAGAAGATAAATGGATGCACTGAGAATGGGATATAGAGGCTCCATACAAACTATGTCAGCTGGCTCAATCAGTGAAGATATTGTGCAATCATACATAATCAGGTATTTGAAATATCAGATATTTGAAATCAGAGTGGTAGCTTATGCCATGCAATGACTGAGGTTCTTTAAACAAATGAATAATTCACTCAGCACTACATTTGGGTAGAAGGGCCATCTTAGGGATCTGGATGGATACTTGCAGGAGAGCAGCCTCAGGCACATTGATTCTATTCCAGTCTTACTATAACTGAAGCATCTGCTTAGACAGTGGATCATTTCAGAGAGTGGCAGGCAATGTTATAGGCATCAGTCAACTGACCATAAAAGGATATCTCAAACAAACAATTTCAGCAGCCCATAATACATCTCATTGATAGAAATATTCAGTTTATTTCATAATAATAGAGAGTGAAAGTCATCCCTTTCTCTTGTATAAATATTCAAAAGGACAGCAACATAAGACAACATTTAAAGGGGACAGAGGCTAAATTTAGACTGTGCTGTACTTCTGCACCCAAATATAACCACCTCTCTTTTGAAACATGTTGAGCAACCCCATCTCCTTCTGAAATCAGTGGGAGCTGCAGGTACTCAGCAGCTCTGAAAATTAAAGTGCCTATTTACTGGGGAAGCCTAAGAATGGATCTGAGAGTTTATCTTCAGACACTGGCATTAAAAAATGCTGGCAATTAAAAAAAATGCTGGTCTCTATCCATTAATCTTTTGTAGTTTGGTCCTCTCCTGCATTACAAAAGATATTTAAAAATTGTGGTCACTATATCGATGAACTAAAACCCACCTGCATTTATTATATTAAGATCAAAGTACACAGTCTCTGTGGTTTTATATTCCAGAAAAACAACCCTCCGATTCTATTCTCAACTGAAAAGCTGTTGGTGAGGTGTGGAGGTATGGGGTAAATACATTATATTGCAGCAGAGTTGGTATCAAACTCTCTGGAATGGGTTTTGGCCGGTTGAGGCACAAGAACAGATGCCCTTTGGTAGTGTTTGGGAAGAGTTAAGACTCACCTTTCTTTGTGTGCCTCATGCTATTTGTGAGGATAGATGGAGTGAGGAGGGAGACTGGAGATGTGGGGTGGGGAGGAAAGGAGAGCTCACAGCTCCCTGACTCTTGTTCAGAAATGACCATTTTTCAGGTCACAGGGAGACCGTATTGATTTTCCCTACCCATGTGAGGGAAAATAAAGGCCCAGCCTTTGAGCTGGAGTGCCATCCTTTTGGAACTCCTTCTTGCCTTGTACAATGCTCAAATTATGTAGTTTTCCTACTTACAATACAATAAGGTTGAATGTTGAAGAAGCTTCTTCACACAAAAGATACTCTAAACCAGGGGTCTCAAACATGTGGCCTGTGGGCCCCTGCAGCCCTTAAAGCTATTTCTGCAGCCTGCAATGACACTATTGTGACCAATATTTGCAATATCATTGAACGACAAGGTTTCAGTGGTATAGCCTTTGGGCTAACGTACTAGTCCTCATGCGGCGATCATGGTGATTTGAGTTTGAGACCCCTGCTCTAAACTATCTCTTGGTCCAAGTGACAGTGTTTGTGTGTGATTTTCAGCATATTCTATTTAGGTGAGATTAGAGAGATTTGCTTCCTGCTCCCCAAATTGTGTCCAACATTCAGAGATAAGGTCCAAATTCTGATCTCATTTAACTCAGTGTAAATACAGATGATCCCCAGCAACTTCAATGGAGTACTCCAAACTTTGGCTGGTAAAAACAAGATCAGAAGTAAGGACGTATCTCCAGTGTTTCCCTGTGAATGTGGTTTGTGTCTATTTTCTTTTTCACTTGCTCAAGTTTCCCAGCTTGATCTTTCGTTACGCAAGACAGTCTCTGATTTTTCCTTAGTACCAAACAAGCTCACAATTGCTGCCCAGCTTCTCTAATTTTGATAGGAGCAAAAACCTCAGAGATTTAGGGGAAATGTTATGAAATATACTAAGCCAAAGGGCAATTAGTCTAGTGAATTAGTGTAAGAGACTTCATTTCTGGAAACCTGTCACTGAAATACTGTTTGGTCAGGTAATAGATTACATAAAAAAGAAGTTGATGGTCTTATCCTATCTGCAGAACAGAAGGTATATTTTCATATAGTTCTAACACTAAGCATTAATTTAACAACACAGTAAATTGCACTACGTATATTTCATTCCAAACAATCCTAATATACTCTACAACTATACCTACAGACTCTCTAAGATGCAGGCACTTTGACTATAATTAACTATATATAGTTAGGTGATTAAGGGGCCATATTTTCAAAAGTTCAGCACTTTTAATCTATCTTAAGTACATAAATATGGATCTAAAGGGCCTAGTTTTATGCTTTCCTTTTTTAAAATCTTGATGACGGGACTGTGTCTCAAATTATCCATTAGTTTAGTAGCTACAACAAAGCCAAACACCACCATTTCAAAACATCAGACACTGTAAGCACAATGGTACTTTCCCCAGCCAGCCAGATTTTTAAAAATCTGAGCCAAATTCATCTGCTTTAAAAAAAAACAAACAAACATTTTGTTCAATCCTTTATCTCCTTGACCAACCATAATTTCTTCCCCTCCCATTTCAAAGTAAGCAGTTCACTCACAATGGAAACTTAGATGAGCCGTGTTGAGATTACTCTCCAATGTGAACGAGCACAGACTGAACTTAAAGAACTACAGAAATGGCCAATTCTCAACTGATTTTATATTTTGAATAAAATAGTCTTGGCAGTCATTGGAAAGTGAATATCATTTATTATTACAAGGTTACTTTCTGTCAGATGAGGAACAAACTGGGCTGAATGCAGGAGATGTAAAGGGCTTCAATGGCCATCAAGATTTCACCTTTGGAGGTCATGTTGTTATTGTTTTAATTAAATATCAGCCTTTTTAGCCATTCTTTAATTTCAGTTTATGTTCATCTCTAACTTTCATTAACCTAAGTTCTAAAGAAGCCCGCCTCATCCCAAAACCTGAACAAGTCTGAAGTTCTTCACAAATAATATGTTGGGATATGGCCAGATTTCATGTAGACTCCAAGTGCTTCTATGGATAAACTCCCTTCAAATTTAGGATGGTGTTGGTGAATTGATACCTAAGCATGTATAACATCCAACTACTTTCATTACCTCACTGTACTTTTACATAAATATAAAACAATGGTGATAATTTTATGAAGGAAAGATGGATATCATGATAGTCAAGCAACAGTTTACAGATACTGGACCAGATTCACTGGTACACTTTGGCTCCTTTGTGCTGCTCTGGTGACTCAAAGCAGACAAGAGTTCCAGTGAATCTGGTCTATTGCTATCTGGTTTTCTGTATGTCAAATTAAAATTTACATATACAAAGCCTTTAAAAACAAAGCTAAATGTAATTTTGTATTATATTTAGGTTTTGCAGTGTTCAAAACAAAATTTTGTAGCACTTGGACTATTCACTGGAACAAATAAAAATCATTGTTCAAGATAACTAAATAAGGTACTTAAAGAGGTTTTAAAAATTGATAACTAAACATACTGTATAGGATCGATCTTAATTACTGTCCATGTGGAATTTTTTTTCTTGTGGTTTTTTTCAATGAAAAAACATTAATGAGAAACTTTAAAGGCTTGTTAACAATATCCTTTCATCAATCAAAGGCACTGTCAAGTATACTGTGCTCACGTCAATTTTCACCTTACCACACAGCTACCATTTCTTACGTTCTTATCCACTCTCTCACCCTAATATATAGATCCTTGTCTGAACAGACTTGAGGGTGATGGAGCCCAGACATTCCCCATCTGTCTGCAGCTGGTGCCACTTGGTCCAGAAGACTTTGGACTACTTCCCTTAGTCACTTAAAGACACATCAGTACCTGCAGTTTCTCCTGTCTCTGGCCTCAGCTTTTAACTGCCACCTACACATTACTTCACACAGACCAGAGGCTGTTCTGGATCAGCATTCTGTACAGCTCATTTTAAGTCTTTGTGTTTCCAAAAGTGATAAAGAATAAAACGAGTGTTAACTTCAGCTTCTTAAAAACAACGACTTTTTAATCAAAAGCCCCACTAAACATGAAAAAACTCCAAACATAAACAATGAACAGCCATGTGTCCACCAGCAAGATCAAGATTTTTAAAAGGCAAAACTATTTTAAATCCCAAAGTATGTGTGTCATAAACTGTTCTCCTTTGCTGAAGAAAAGTGCAAAATGAAAAGAAAAATATGAACAAAATGCATTAGCATGGAGAACCATAAAACATTAAAAACGATTAAGAACATGGAATGGGGGAAGTTTGTTTAATGGTAGGCCTTCCGGAAAAATCTGTGGGAGAAAATTGGAAAAAAACTCCTACTTTTTCACATCCTGTGTTAAGCATATTTATTACTCATACACTATGTGTGTTATTTGAAACAAAAATAGCACACGGTCCTTTGACACGCTATAAAGCTGGTATGACTGATTTGCACATCAATGTAACTGAAATATCCTGCCCACTTTAATAGCAGCTGAATGTCCTGTCAGTAATATTTTCCATTGTTTTTAAAGCAAGTCACAGTAAAACAAAAAAGGAGATATACAATGAGTGACTGAACAAGGGGAGAAGAGTATTCAAGAGAAGACTTTTAAATACAGTATTCAATTTCTATACGAATATAACAAGAATTACAATTAAATCTGTAAATGCAATTCTTCAATGATTTTTACATTCCTATAAGATTGTTACTGAGCAATTACTCTGGAGATAGTACATAAATCTTACAGGACTCCCATTAGATTACTGTACTTTATGTTTTAAGGCAATTTCTTTTTACAGATTTTAGTCTTATATTGCATTTTTACAAGGAAAATAAGTCTTAATATCCAACCTTTCACAATAAGTACACTCAGAAATAAATACTGAATAGACAATTTAATGCAAAATGTATTGTGTGCACCACATCTACCACTATCAAGTGTAAGGATTATCAAATTCTAAATTTGGTAAAACATTGTGAGACATGATAAACGGTAAATGATCTGTAACATTTATAAATAAAGTAGTTTGATGTTACTGTTCAGTTTTTAGCATGTCTATAACTTAACATCATCTGGATCATACTGGCGGTTAATATTGTTCCTCCAACATATACACAGTTCATTACTAAGTACATATGTTGTAAAATTATCAAGTATCATTTAAAGAACCCAGAAGTGAACAGAGTATAATTTTGCAGTTGATGGTTACTGAAGAAGAATTAAATGGACACTTCACAGGCCAAATCCTAGCCATCTGACCAGGACAAGAAGTTCCACTAACTCCCATGGAACTGCTTGTGTGAACAGGGAGAACAGAATTTGGGCATAGATCTAAAAATGTCCTTGTAACTACAATGAATTGGTTTACTGTTTAAGATGGTTACAGTATGAGCTCATTACTTCAAAAACTGTGCATACATGAAAGTGATCTGTAAAAATCTTTAAGCATGAGGCCCTTTACTATTTGGTATTGATGCACAGGATGTAATCTGAATTTTTCATTTGGGCATAAAACAGAACAACTAATGTAGATGCAATTTTATTGCATATCTGATGTGGGAAGTACATCTCTCTTTTGAAATATTTCTGTAGGGTTTAAGTTGCTGTATGTTTTCTCTAAAGGAAAAAAAAAAAAAGGAGGAAAAGAATGACCCATTGCAAAACTCAGTTTCTCCTATGGTCAAGGGCATCTATTTCATTATAAATGTAGTTCCGCCAAAACAAATATTATTTTTGAATCTTTCATTATCTTAGTCTCTGGAAATGGTCTAAAACAGCATGTGTTGGTATTAGATGCTGCAGAGCCAGCTGTCGTGCCTGGCTGCACAGTGTCTCAATGTCAGCAGTTCAAAGCACTGCAAGGCTGAATGGGAGGAAACTTGATAGGTCAGTGGAACCCAATTCCAAGTAAAAAGAACATAGCTTTCTTGTTTCTAGGGGTTTTTATTTGGATTTTTTTAAATATTTTTTTTTCTAGTTTTATATTTTCATAAACTATGCTACGACCTCTAGCCAGATTAGGCTTTAGGCTGCTCCAAGTGATTGCTTTTTATGTTAATTTCTACTGGTTTCTCATAATTGTACTCAGAGCTGTACAAAACAATGCCAGTTTGAACCATGCTGTTGCCTTCTATAGTGGAAACTTCAGGGCATATATCAAGACTGTTATGACAACGCAGAGAAAACCCTCAGAGACAGAAAACAAAAAATCTGGTTTTGCATGGCTATGGCACAACAAAGGCAGGCCAGAACCAAATCCCAGTTCTCCTTCGTTTTGTTTTTTTCTGCTTAATATTTTTAAGTTGCTTCTGATAATTCAGAAAGACTTGTATGCAACACATTTTGTCCTAATGTAACTGCCTGACGTTGAGTTTCACTGTGTGCAAATTCTCAATAGGTCAGTCGAGTTGTTCAAAATATTTCATCACAGAGAGTCATCTTGCCAGAGTGCTGCAGAGAATCAAGACATCATACAAGGAAATAAGCATTACCACAAAAAAGAAGAATGCTAACAGTATACTTAAGTAGAAAAGTAGATTCCCGTCCTTGTACAGAACCCCTAGAGGTTCTAGTGTCATAGTGCCCTTCATTAGTGGTCATACCAGTCTGCAGTCTGGGCATCATTAGCAATCTCTGAAATTACTGGCAAAGAAAGGCCATTCTTCATCTTACTATCGAACTACAGCACCTTTCACAATACATACATAGGATGCAGAATGCAGGACTGTAATAATACTAGACAGCTAATTCCTGAGGCAGACTGTCTGAAGCACTGCAAATAGGGCAGCTCAGAGATTTCAACTCTGATGTTCATTTTCAAATTCATTCTTAAACAGTAGGGAAAAAAGTGGTGAATGAGGGTCTAAACACATTGTAAAACACATGCATCTAATTCTTCTAAGCTACAGTGCCCTCTGTTGGAAAACATGTGGACAAAGAATATGCAGCTTGGCCTACAACACAAAAATAAACATCGGCATGCAAGCCCATAAATGTATGCTGCTCAGACAACAAAATGGTACGCTTATTATAAGTGAATTTCTATCATCATCCTAATGCTCCTTCCTGTATAGCTGAAACGAATGGCATGCTGCTATATCACCATAATATTTTTTCATCTTGACTTCTATTTATCTTCTAGACAAGTAAAAATAATTTTCCACAACAGGAAAATCAGAATAAAAGTATCAGGATCTAATATACTTATTTTTACAATTATATTCTTGCACACATGTAGGCAAATGACTTGTAAACCAGATACAGTTTTTTTTCTAGTGTCACTTTTACAGTATGAAATCATGAATTTGAATTCTTGATATGTTATGACAGACAATGTTAATTTTAACACATTCCTGGCTTCCAGTTTCCTCATCACAAACTATTGGGCTCATATTACAGTGCGTCACAAACTGTATGTCTTTAGTAAGTTCAAGTACCTGAGTACAGTCAAGTACTTAAACAACCTAATGATATAAATTTCACTTGCAGAAGGGATGTGGACACAAAATTATACATGCAAGTTCAAGTACACAACTGGAGGCTGAGTTGAGGTTTTACTAAAAATCTGTTCCTCTGCGCTTTAAATGATTTACAGTTACTGTACTCAATGAGAGTGTCTTCGTGACATTCACATTTACTATTACAGAAGAAAGGATAAATTTATGGCAGAACAAATGTAAAATATCTACAGATAAGCAGCAAGTGATGTAATATTTGAAAAGGGTTAAAGTTTACACACGGCATTGTGTTCTCTTGTTGGTATCCACATATTATAAAAGATAAAATACATCCAAACTGTACATATTATAAGGCTATATTTTTATCTCAGGATACTGGTGACATGTACAAACCACTTGAGCTTTGCTTTCTTGGTTTATATTGCCACCAGAAACCCTTGATAAAAATACAGCCTTATATTGTACAGTTGGGTATAGTTTATTTTCTCCATATATCATATACTGTCTTTTATTTACACACATATACACAGAAACATATACATGCATAACACGACTTTATTAAAAACCTAAGATATCAATAATATTGCATTAACAAGTAACATGTTGTAACATAATACAGTAATTTTTTTGTTAGCAAAGAGCTTTCTAAAGAGACACCTATATTAAGAATAAGAAACAAAAATCAGTATTTACATGTTATAATTTATGACTCCCAGACTGAAAATTTCAGCTCTTGGTAGTCTGCAATATTTTACTTTCATAGAATCCTTTTTAAGTAATCAGAAATTTTACCTTCAATATCCTTTGACTGCCTCTATGGATAACTTGTATGAAAAAAGCTTTGTTCCTAACAACTCAAAATATGGTATAATGCTCAATAAAGAAAATAAGTAAATATCACAGGATTACTGAGACAAAAAATAGCAAATGAATTATATTCTAATTTTTGTGTAAGCTACTGGAACTTAACTGTTGAATTTGAAAAGCTCTTTATGTTGGCATGAACTACTCTAAACATCCATTTCTCTGGATACTTACTGCAGTGTTAATAAAGACAAAAATAATTTTTATTCCTATCTTTTAAGCATCTCCAAAAATTTGAAAAGAAAAGCTGTGAATAGGAATTCAATAGCCATTTCCTTTTGAATGATTCTCAATGTGTTTAATTAACAACTGTTTACGTAAAACATCATTTCAACAGTTTAAACATCAAAGAAAAATGGGAGAATCTTGGGCACCAATCCTGGCATAGGTACAAGTTTTTCAATCTGGATAAATACAAAAGCTAGGCAGGAATAGGGAGGTGTGTGCTGAAGCTTTTACATTTCATTTTGCTCTCAGAAACATGCAAGGGCTTCAGACTGCCGGCTGTCCCCTCTGTGAGCCAGATGCTTCCTTAGAGGGGCCGTTGCACCTAACATTTGCCATGCCCCTCCCACTCCCTTATGCTTGCTTTAATGGACATTAAAAATAGAACAAAACAGGACTGGAGATGGGAACAAAATACATGCACAACAGGCACAGTCCGCTGTACTCATTCTGCTGTAAAATGTAAAAACAAGAAAGGGCATACAAGCTGTGTCCCCTAGGACACATCCAGCTTTTTTAATATAGTAGTGCCACCACACATTTCACTTCGGATGTTGTATTATATTTATATGTCACTCAAATATTTACCATTTTCCTGAATTCTACTGTGTGTTCTGAAAGCTTGTTATAAGCCAAGTATCTTTGGTTATGTGTTTTGGCTGTATAACAGCTGTGGCTGAACTGCATCAATATGCTAACTTTTCTTTCTGAAGCTTCTCATGTGACAAAAGCCACTGTTTCAGATGAGTTCCTCCAGTGTAGTTGCCAGTCTGTCCACTGCTGCAAATCACTCGGTGGCATGGTATTAGAATCGGAACCTGCAAAATACACACACAGAAAAATAAGGATTCTGAATAATTTGTCTGGCTGTTCTCGAGATTCCTATGAATTGTAGTCCTTGTGGTTCTCTGGTCAGAAATGCAAATTCCACCCTAGCAGAGTGCCAGGAACACCAGGGCATGCTGCAAGACCAAGTACCAGTGCAAAGGCAGGCTTCACATACTGCCCTTCCATCTCCGATTTGTTAGTGGTGAATGCTATCTGTTTGCCCCAGCCCCTCGTTCTCACAGCAGACTGTAGGAGCAGATGATGTGGGAAACCAGCCACTAGCCCGAGAATAGCCTACAACAGCAGTCACTTTTATCATTCACCAGTATGTGTGCAAAAATGAGACATGGGTAGGCCCACCAAGAACAGGGGGTCTAGGATGACCAAAGAGGAAGGATAAGTTTTATTTCCCTGCATCTGCTAATAGTCATTAGGTTATTGGTGACCTGGATTCAAATATTAAGTTATGGGTTGGTCCAGTATCCTTTTGCTGTACTGGCACATGGGAATGTCGGTTGCCAAGTCCAGGATTAGTTTCTGGCTCATGGGACGGACATAGGTTGGGAATGCAGAAGACATATGACACTCAGATCTTTCAGGAATCCAGTGTTTATTTCTCAGTACTGACCCCTCTCAACAGGTAAGTGGTGACGCTATTGGGTTCTGAGAAGGAATAATAAGCATTAGGTTTTGACTGTGTGGGTAAGGGATTAAAGAAGAGGAAATGGAGAGATCAGTAGGGCTCTTCAGGAGAAGACAAAGGTCTCCTCCTAAGGAACATGTTAAAGACCATGTAAAACATATCATAGGATCTCTTTGAGAAAAATGCCATTGTTCTTTCCTCCCCACACTTCAACACCACAGACTCAGAATACACAGCTGGAGAAATCAGTGACAGATGATGAGTGATGAAGTGTCATTCACCGACCAGTGGCCAAAATAAAGCTGCCTTAGACTATTTGTGGCCAAAAGTCCTTGCAATCAGATAGCTTCCAGATGTCCTAAATGAAATGAGTTGGTGGTTTCAAACCAGTTCCTAATGAGTGGGTCGCAAATGTTGCTGACACAAATGTCACTCTGGATGGTGTCATGAGGAAAAGGGATGACTGTGCCTTGGAGACTGAACTACCATCTTAGTCAAGAGATGGTCCTCCTCTGTCAGAGTGAAGCATACTGTCAAGGAGAGAGTTTTTCCCTTTCACAAGAACCATGATCTTAAAAACATATAAGAATGTAGACAAATGTAATAAAAAGGAATCCAGTACTTCTGTAGGATACTAAACGTAAGTAAAGTGATCTGCTGAAACAGACAAAGGACAAATTTACAGAATGTTAAGAGTGCAAAACAAATTATTGCCACCGTTACTGACATTTTTGCACACACTGGTATGCCTTCGGTTGTTAGTGGTCACTATCTTGTCCATTGCTGAATAAAAATGCACATCTTATATGAAATCCTGACTGCTGATATCAGAGGGTTAACAGGTGTTCTTTATCCCACCGTCAGCACAAAAACAACCTAGTTCTCCTGATAACTTTTCAAATTAAACAACATAGCAAATGGGCCCAACAACCCCATATAACTTGTTAGCAGATTTGTTAACAACTCTCATTGGGCAGACCTAAATTATATACACTACTATTGCCAAAATCTGCAGTTTGGAAGATGACAAAGCATGTTTTTCAGCTGACACTGTCTCTTTTTTAGGATTGCATACCGTTGGTCAGTCTAGAGGAGAAAACATGAAGATGCAGAGGAATGTCCATTTTAAACACAGATATAGTAGAAGATATAGTAGATTTTTAGTAGAAGTACATAAATCATGCATAAATGATACATATACATGAAGGGGTTTATGAGCTGAGGAGGTGGAAAAAGAGCAAAGGGGACAGATTTTGTCCAAGCTAGATCCCATGCAGCCCTATTGAGGTATTCAGAGTTAGAGAAAACGTCAGGGAAGAACATGTGTGCATATGAAGGCTCCCCTCAACCCCAAAGACTATGGGTTACCAATAAGGAGCACTCAGCACAGAAGAGAGAAGAAGGTCAAAGGCAATTTTAAATGATCCTATGATCCCCTAATCCAAAAGCCATGGAGGTGCTGCTCTGGTCCCTAGCTTAAACTAGAGCAGCCCAAAGACTAAAGCTTTCTTTGCTGCCAAATAACCCACCCTTCTCTGGCAATCTAGGATTGCTGGTCCATGCTCTGTTTGCCTAGAGCATCTGTTTTGATAGCACTAGGTGACTTTAGAACTCCCCTTTTGAAGGAGAATCTTCCAGTGTCTACAACTTTAGGACAACTTTGTCCAATGAAAGCACTGCAAAGCTCTTCTAAACCAGGAGAAGATCTGACCATGGTGTAGAAAACAAAGGGCTTACATAAGTCCCAGTCATGCAAAGCAATGCAACTGTGTAGATAGCTTTGGGTGTCCATGTTTCTTCAAACTCAAAAGGAAAGGTTTATATATTGTAGTTTATATATAGTAGGTTTACATATAGTAGCAGGGTAGCATAACCAAAAATATGTGTTATGAATATCTGATTATGCTGAAACTAATCTTCCAAAAGGAAAATTAGAATATTAAATGAATAATGATAACACTGACAATTTTATATAGCATATGCATATTCTAGCAATGGGTGCATTACAAATATCTAAAACACATAGAGAGAACACAGTTGCAGTTTTAGAAAATGGAATATTTGCCAGGTATCCTTTTGCTACTATTTTGGCAACTAGGGCAGGCAGTGCTAGTTCATGTATGGAGCACTACATTAGGACTCAGGAGATGTAGGGTTTTATTCCAGATTCTCCCATTGGCCTGCTGAATGATTTTGGAAAGTCACTTCATCTTTTTATGCTTCATTTTTCCATATGTAAAATGGTATTTTTTGGGGTAAAGATATTTGAAAACTTCTGGTGAAAATTACTATATATGATGATGATAATAAACAGCAAGTTAATCTGACATTGGTTTTGTATGTTAAAAACCTATACCAGGATTAATTTAATTTGCACTCTAAACAATCAGTGAAACTTTTTTATACCTTTTGTAGCAGAATGTCAAAGGCTTTAAAATATGTTCATGAAAAATTACATAACATACTGATAATGTACAGAAGTGTATAAATGCATTTTTTTTTTATTACTGGTGTTTTGTATATCATCCTTGCAATGCACATCATAAAAAATTCAGCACATCATCTTTAATCTTGTAACATTTGTTTTGGTAACTAGATAGTATTTCAAACGTGGTGATGCAATTGAGAAAGGAATGAGATACTAAAAAGTGAATCCTTCAAGATGCTGAACATTTTAGATTCAAGATTATCTGGTACAGTTTTCTTGATCTGTATGAATACATATAAAGTACTACATTGATTCATTTTCTATTCTATTTTGTAGTTTTTCCTTATAAGGCTCATGTACTTCTTATATAAGTATTCTAGAAATAAGAATAAGAGTTTGGATCTCAAAGCTGTAGTGTGCTCAGAATCCTCAACATCCAGCACTTTGCAGAATCAAGCCCTTGAACAGAAACAGAAAGCTAAACGGATTTTAAAAAAGGGTGATGATGGAACGAACACACAGTAATGGATATTATTTTTTAAAATTTAGAGGTAGGATATATATGTTGCATGGGGATATAAACATTTGACTGATCTTATTCCACAAGTGAGATATTCAGGACACCTCCAATGAGCTTCAACATTCTCCTTATATACCACATCATCCCGTATTTTGTTTACATTACGCATTAAAGAAAGTTATTTTAAAAAATTATTGCCAAGTTCCAAAGAGGCTGCTGTGTTAATCTACTTCAGTAAAACAAACAAGGAGTCCAGTGGCACTTAAAGACTAACATTTATTTATTGCATGAGCTTTTGTGGGAGAAAATCCCATGGATTTTCTCCCCCGAAAGCTCATGCAATAAATAAATTTGTTAGGCTTTAAGTGCCACTGGACTCCTTGTTTGTTTTAAAAACTATTGATATTCTTTTTGAGGTCTTTCCATCCTTAAATCTGGTTGTATTTATAACTAATAGCTTTTCTATAAATCAAGGTGTTGTGATTCCAAAACCATATAGCTTACAGAACTTAAGGGCCAGACAGACTCCTCCTGATCCAGTTCTTTACTGCTGCTCAGGTGGTAGGATGCAGTGAGATTGTGTTTGTAGCTGACTATCTGAGAATTCCCTCAGAGAGTGGGGGAGAGGCACGTGGTTCTGCGTAAAGTCCACTCCTATGCCAACTTCCCTCTGAAGCAGAGGGTGTATTCAGGTGGAAAAGGACATGACACCAATTCTCAGCTGGAGTGTGATCCTTTGGGGATCACAGCCAGCTGGCACTAGTTAAAGAAGTCCATAGGTAGTTGTAATTCACCCTGGGGCTGGCACAGATCATTCTGTAGAGCTGAAACTGGATCCCTGACGGCCCACCAACATGATCCTGTACCATGCAAATCAGTGTAGAAGGCAGTCTGACCCAGAAGCTTTATATATCAAAGGAAATCCAGACATCTCACATCTCCAATGGGATGCTGCTTCTGTTCCTATCTCTGAGAGAAGCAAGAAATTAGACACTTGGCACTAGTCCAAAATAGATTATAGCAAAAAGTGTAACTTGATTCCTGACTTTAATCTGAACTGTTTGGGGGTGGTGGAAAGAAGGGGGTGCTTGAGGATAGGGTTTTGATATGAGTGTTTTGATGCCAGATTCTTTTTGTTTAAAAGACTGTCGCTTTTGGAAACCAGAAGTAGTTCTTGCAGAGATTAACAGGGAAAATGAATACATAAATTCAAAGATGAAAAATAAATAAAATTTTCTCCATGGTCACAGAAATAAGGTAATTTATGCCATGTTTGTGATACTATATGATATGCATATGATGTTTGTTTTATATGATGTGTGTGTGCATCATTCTACACAGCCTCAGAAATAATTAAAGAAAATACATTACAGCCATTCTGTAATTTAAAAATATCGAATATCACTTCAGTTTCTTTTAATTGTGGTGACAACTTTCAGACTACTATAATAATTAAGCCTGCTAAAATTTATTAGCGCCCTAAGGACATTTTGGAAGAATACCACCCTAACTCTCTTCTTTAAAATCTCAGTTACATTTAATGTAATTTTTATCAATAACCAAGCAGTTCAAAACATTACAGTACCATTGAAATCTTCATGCTGTGAAATCTAATTCATCTAATTCATGAATCCATCACTTACACAGACCCTATCTCAAATGCTATAAAACTTCCAAACCCATAGATTGTCTCTAACAAAAATAACACGAAGGGGCCTTTCAATCAATAATGGAATCCCTCTGATTCAGGTACCAGCTGAATATTTTCTCCAACTTTGCTTTTGTTCTTCTGGGTAGAGACCCACAAGGGAAAGAGCTTGTTTTCACTTGCAGCCTCATCAATACCTAAATCCTGGTGAACAAGTGACACTGAGAAGCTGTAATCAATAGCTCCCTGTGCGTTTTTTCTTCTGGTCAAATGGTTCAGCACTACTGACAGGCCTGACACTTAGAACATGATGCTAAATCTTTATCAACAGCCATCTAGGTGACTGGCAGAACAAGACTCGGGTGGTCATTAACGCTCATGGCAATCTGTGAATAAACTAACTCCTCAATAATAGGTTTGTTTAGAAAAAGGTGGGGAAAAAAACTCTCTGCACAATGTATTGATTGCCTCTGAACTGCATTTAGCAAATTCTGTCTGAAGATGAAACAGAATGGCGTTCAACTATGGGGCTCTGCTTGTTAAGAGTTTTCAATTTGACGCAATACAAAACTGACCATCCTATTATACGGGTTGATGGACTGAATACTTACAGAAAGCTGCCAAACTGTCAAAAATAGATCAGTGAGACCCTAATGGAAACAGCTGAAATATCGAGTTATAATGTACAACAAAAATCACACTTAGTAAAAAATAATCTTTCAGTTTTCTCATGTCCCATTGCTTTTTCTCCCCTATTCCCTGATAGAAACAAATACTATAATATGAACCAGCATGTGTTCAAGTTTATTGCCAGACACCTAAGGAATTAATGCACAACTAGTTTTATGCATTTGCAATGTTTCAGATCCATACTTCACGATCTTCTCTTAACTGCACAATTACTCTATTCAATCTTGAATGTTTTAAAAATTTTGGTTGAATAATATTCTAGTCTTACGTTAGATCGATATTAGTGTCAAGTTATACACTTAGTTAAGTTTAGCCTGAATAATAACATAAGCAGAAAGAATATAAAGAAGCTTTATACAGTTATTGCTGCTGTTAACAGACCAATGAAGACATCTTATTTAAGTCACAGAATAGTCATTTATGATGGCCTTGGACTAATCAGCCCAACATTCCATATCTCCCGTGAGTTTCAGTGATTTCTTTTCGATCCTCCTATAGTATTCTAATGAGATTTTTAATTGAACTTTATGGGTTCCCTTTGAGGACCACAGACCACATAATCAATCTAAACTGCAGTAAACTATTTGAAGTTTTTCTTCCAAAAGGTGAGCCATCTCTGCCATGTCCTTGGCATAATTTAAAGCAAAGATGTTGCATCTTTCAGCTGCTGCCGGCACCTTTTCCACCTTCTCATAAAGTTGAAGGTCATTGTATGAATTATGTGAAGCAACCTAACTACAAAGGAAACTTGTACTGTGTGTACTACAGAAATTAAGCACCAACCAGACATGAGTTGTAGAAGAGAGATGTATTTTGTTAGATGGTGGAAAATATAAGGCATACCTATTTTATTGCTAACTTTGATTTCAGATATGGTAGGTTTTTACATATAGTTCTGTTTTTTACACACTTGTTTCTAGTGATATTACAATTTACAACACTCGGGAATTGATGTTTTGTAACTTTAGTGACTTTGATCTTATTTGGAAAGACACATTCATGGAGATTAATAATGTAAGGACAGACTCTGACAGGTTGGAAACCAATAAATGTTTCTGACTACTGTTACTAGTACTGGTCAAATCTCAATAGCAGATAATATTTGCAAGCAAATGCTAATGTCAAAAAGTGTGGGAAGTAATGTTGCATACCTTATACATTAAGGACTATGGGCTGTATTCACTAAATTTAAAACCATTATTTTATGTAAAAAAATCAGGTAACTCACAAAAGCTAAACTTTTGAAACTGCAGAATTAGCTTCACATGCATATCCTTAAATTCAGGACATATTGGAGGACACACAATAACAAGAATTATCTCTTCAGAATGCTGTAAAAGCACCTGGTTTATGCATTTTTGACAAAATATACAACAGAGATGACTACTCAAAATGGGCATTTCCATTTTAAGACACACGTTACTCATTGGGGGGGGGGGGCATGTCAGTCTAGTTCAGCAGGTCGTTTCATGAAGTTAATGGATTTCCACTAACAGAAACATTAAAGCATGCACATATCCCTGTAATAAACCCAGCTGCAAACTTTGCCCAAATATCTTCAGAAAAGACACCATCATAGGACCTAATCAAGCCAGCTACTCTACCAAGGGCTCATTCACTGGCTCATCCACCAATGTTATTTATGCCATCATGTGCCAGAAATGCCCCTCTGCCTTATACATTGGACAAACAAAACAGTCTCTGACCAGAAGAATAAATGCACACAAACCTGACATCAGAAATCACAACAATCAAAAACCAATAGGGGAACACAGTCAGTTTTTCTGATCACACCATTCATGATCTGTTAATTGCTGTGCTTAGGCACATGGATTACAAATCAAAGTTTCAGGGAAAAAAACCCTACAGAATTGGAATTCATATGCAGATTTGACATCATCAACTTAGTATTAAATAGGGACTACGGTTTCTTTTCTCATTACAATGGTAATTTTGCTTTCCTTTTCCCCTCACCTCCTTCTAAGATGCTGTTCTCCTCTGTTTGAATGTAAACAACTACAGTGATTTGTTGTAACAGTCTGACCTAATCCCATGATTTACACTTCCCTGTATTTATTTTCCTCCCTTTCTGTAAGTTGCCCCGATTTTTAAAGCATCTGACGAAGTGGGATTTTCTCCCACAAAAGCTCATGCAATAAACAAACATGTTAGTTTTTAATTGCCACAGGACTCCTTGTTTATATAATTCATGTAAAAGTTGTAATGCAGTAGTGCTCATAAGGACTCAACCTACAATTCCATTGAAATATTTAATATTATGTCAAAGGGGATGAATTGTGTTTAGTTAGATTTAAAACCTCATTACCCTCCCTCATTGAAAAAATGGAGATCTTAGCTAGTGCACAGTCAAATATACTACATCTGTTTCTGTGTTTGTGAACTTTATAAGCACAATACAAAAAGTATATTAAGAATTTTGTAAGTGGATGTGAGACTTTTATATGAAACAATCTACCAACACAGTATGATACTATGTTTTTTCAATACGTTGTACTGTCCTTGACAATACAACTTATTTTAATATGATAGATTGCTTTCCAATATAATATGGTGTACATTAAGACAAGGCAATACAATGCAGACCTACAGGAAACAGTTCTCAAAGAATAACAACGTAGTTTTGTGCAAAAGGATATGTAATTGCTATTGCCTAGAAATGTACCCAGCTTTGCCCTCAGGCTGCAATGGAGCAGCAGCATCCAAAGTAGTGGTAACAGCAGGTTGTGGTGTGAAAATTCCTGCTTTTTCCCCTGTGAGAAAAGATGAAAATAGTTCTGAAAATATACAGCACAACTGTAGCAATTTTTAAAAATGGAGTCCTATCTTATTTTAGCTGTTTCTAAACCCATGCTACAGCTACAGTGTTTTCTATTCCTGATACGATACCACATTTAACAGATTACTGTACAGCATTAGGGAAAGGCATATATTAATATGATATCATACCAACATTTCACAATAGAAATGTGCTATATAAAATATTAATATTATTATACTGCAGTGATGCTTCTGTTCCAACACATACGTTCATTATTGCACATCTCCTATGCCTCTAATTAGATTCCATATATATTCTACACAAGTACACATGCATAATTTTACTGTCATCCAAAAGGATTGTCTTTTTTCCACGTCTTTGTTATTTTCTATTTAAACCTGCATGCTGTTCTTAGAAATACAAGTCCCAGTATGTGGGTCAGTTATATGCTTGATTTCCTTAATAAATAAAGAGAAATTTTCATGGTACCACATACACTATGCATAGCAAAACTTTATGATTTGTGTACGTAAAGCCGTCTCCACTTGTGAAAACACAGATTTTTGCATTCACTTTGCAACCACATGTTGTAGTCTCTTATGTACCTTATTAAAGAAAATCCTGAGAAAACTGAATATAAAAACAACATGGAAGGTCAAAGATTACAGCATACATGATGCCAGAGAAATAAAGATGTAGTAAGGTATAGAAAGACACACATTGCCGAGGGCATTTGGTAATCAGGAAAAACTTGCTAAGAATGGCTGAAAGGGCCACAATGTTATTAACAGAAACTAAACAAAATGTCTTTGTAGGCAGGTAGGAGGGGCACGAATGGAAAGATGAAGAGCCAATGACATCTCCTTTACTTCGGGACTTCCCTTCTGTACTTGTGTAGCAATGAATATTGGCACCCTTGTTGTAAACACATGTCCTATTAGTCCACAGAGTGTGGATCCCACAGATGATACCAAGAGCTGACTCTGGCCTGCAGCCCGGGCATCAGCTAGTGCGCCGAAGTAGCAACCAATGCCACTCAAAATCCAGGGGACCCACAGGGTGCTCTGAGTCTAAACTCAGAGAAATGGTAATGATCCCAAGGCTCAAAAACTGTGGGGTTGAAAAGCCAAACTCCCTCTTCCTTCTCCTTCCTCAACACACTGTCTTCTCATGGCCTAACCTACATGCCAACACCCACATAACCTCAAGTTTAACATATAAGGTCACACTAACAGATCCTAGCCAAACCTTGAGCCAACTTGGTACATTGTAAGTATTGGAGGGAATTGTTACAGAACTCACCAATGGTTTTACAAAACCAGAGATCCAAACCCTCAATGGGAATAAATTTCATAACATCTATGAGTTTAAAGGCACTATGCCATTTACACCAGCTCTGGCCCAACCTTTGAAGTGGGGAGAGAATCTGGCCAGTCCAGAAAACCCTGAACTTGAGTGTTGGGAATCTGAGTCATACCTGAGCCTTTATTAATGAAAAATTTTGCTCTTCTCACATTGTCTGAACTATTTTCAGGCTCAGAGAAATAAACTAGCTTTAAAGTCAGTTAAAGCCCTTCATATCCTGGGAGAAAATATCACTGTCAAGTGACAAAGGATTCCCCTCCCCCCCAAAATGTATAAAAAAAAGTTTAAGAATAATAAAATTTGTATAGGTTGATGAATTAATTTAAAACAAGTGCAATGCTTCTTTTCCAAACCTACTAACACCATAAATGGAGAGGAATAAATCATATTAAACTGGTTTATGCATTAATGCTGATTAAAAACACTTACTGACCTTATTACTCATGGTAGAGTAGTTTTCATAGCAGATAAATTTAATCTAATGACATTTAGCCCACAAAGCTTTCCATCTAAACCCACCATCTTCCATCAACTTTATTTGAAAGTTGACAAGAACTTACAGGGTTGCTTCTCATTGCTCCCCCCACTGCTCTTGCTGCTTTGCTGTTGCCTGCCAGGTCTGCTAATTGCTTGTAAGAAACTGCCTCTCCAAATTTCACATCTCTCAACAGGGTCCATAACACTTGTCTGGTGAACGAATCTGAAAAAAAGAAGCAGCAAGGCACTATTCATAAGCATGGCTTAAACAGTGAAGATAAAAATCATTAAGAACTTCTACACAAACTATGGATTGAACAGCAACTTTTCTATTTTAAATTAAAACAGCTCAGATGTTCAGTCCTGTTATTGTGTTCTATATTACTGTATTTAAATACATGATTATTAGAGTGCTTCAAGTAATTGATCACTATAAAAAAGGGATTTAAGGCTTTGATTTTTCTATATTTTTAATTTGCTTCAAGTACAATTATCCTGTTAACTCATACAATATGGCTTTCCATTAAATTGGCAGAATATAAATTAGCACAAAGTCAAATTAAAGAGCGAAGAAATAACTGGTTCTACCTATTGTACAAAGCTCTTGTATCTCTAGTTAATTTCAAACTTCAGCTGGGACACACTAGAAAAGAAGCCCTAGAGCCACTGGACTTGGTATTATCCTGGCTGACTGCATTTTCTAGTAGAGACCCCCAAGCTACTGTTCAGAATTCTAGACATTATAAAACGTAAGGACTGGCTGTGACCTTCAATATACAGTACATCCTTAATGATAAGAGCATGAAAAAATAACTTCCATTATTTTGGTTTTAATTCACAATCATCAAATTGCTTTTTGTTTTCATCCCTTTGCAATATTGCATAAACGAATGCATTAGAACAACTTCCTCTGTATCTTGTGCAGTTTTAAGTTTCTACTGAAGGATTATTTTACCAGAAGAAAACAAATAGCTAGTTTAGAATTTAGTTCGGTTTAACATCTATTGTTCTTCCAAGGTACTTGCAAAAGCTGTAATGATAACTACAAAACACCTCTAATGTGAGCCACAACCTGTAATAAATAAAAAACAAACAATGATGAAAAAACACCAGTTTCTGTCTTCAAGAATGAAACAAACTGATTAAAAACATTTTCTTCTTATTCTGATACCAAGTACCACTGACTGTGTTATATGCAAACCTAGTGAAATTTGATTTTGTTCTTAAAGGAAACTCATACACCATTATTTGTGTGTTAAATAATAAAAATCACTTCTTAACTGTAGGGAATGATAATCACTTCATTGAAAAAATCTGTTTAGTCTTTATTATAACATTAAGCAAATTAAACATCGGCATAATCCAGGTGATACTAGAAAAGGGTCATCAAAGAAATTAACTTTGTTGTTCATTAATTTACATGGATTAGTAGAGGGCAAAGAGATAGCAAATCTGCTCTAGTTTTTTATGATATAATTTCAAACTGTACACCATTTGTGGCAGTAGGGTGACTTTGGGGTTAATCAGACTGATTTGTCCTTTTAATTGCTTTCTATTCAAAGAAAATTCATTAGATAATGTTCTCTTCAAAATTCATGAATCAATTTAACTGAAGAAACCACATTAACAGCTTTGGGTTCATTAGCACATGCAGTTGTGTTACTAGCTGATTGCTAGAAGGTTTTCCTTAGGCAAACAGATTTTGTTTACTGTGATTTCTTTAGAAAGGTTTATTTCAAATCAAATTGTTACTTATTATTTTTTTAACCTCTTTTTAAGGCAGAAAGATTAGTGTTAACCTTGAGCGCTCAGGGATTTCAGAGAATTATTGCCTGATGTCATTTTTTAAACCAATGAAATAAAGTAAATCCACATTGCCAGGGACTTACTCCAAGTCCCCCCTACGCACCCTCCCTTTTTTGGCAGAGAAATAGGAGGCGGGTTAGGCCCAGCAGGGTAGGTGGACCTGGAACTTTATAAAACCTGTAGGAATAAAATGAGAAGTCTGTGCAAACTTAACTGGAGCATGGAATAGTTACAGGAAACAATGGAATGGTTCCAAAATCATGTTGAGAGCAAGGCAATACTGGTTCTTTGTAGCATGATGGCCAAATTATGAATATCTTTTAACGTTCAAAAATATTGTATATTAAATCAATTACATATTAGCATGACAGGACAGATTTTAATTTCTGCTTCAATGAACATTTTTCAAACGCAACACTATATATTGTATCTTTACTGTCACAAAACATTAGACCTTACATCTCAAAACAGCAAAATATTTAGCAATCATGCAGCATGTCATTTTATAAATGCATCTGAAAACCCAATTTTGCCCTATAGGGAGCAAATGCATTGATTAGTTTAAGCAGCTCACAGACAGTGCCAAATACTGTTAAACTGCCTATAAGTGTTAGTACCCATATGCATAACCTGCTCAATATTACATGGCTGAATGTTCGTCAATTTTCAATATAGGTGCCAACATTTTATGTCATTAAATATTATTGTGAAGTGTAGTAAAGTTTGTGCACCAAAATTAACACACATATTCCCTCCCCACCCCACACGCACACACGTGGTTTATATTTTCTTGAGTTTAGGATCACTGCATAATTCTTGAGCCTTGCACTGAAGTAGAGTAGTGGTGTGTAGATACTGTATATGCTGCTTACAAAAGTTATTTCGTTCAGTATAGTACACTCTCTGCTGCCCTCTTTCCACACAATGGTTGTTGCTAGCAACTCAGAGCACCTGAGTTAGTTCAAACATATGTTCTGTTTTAATTGTTAAACAGGTTCTCCAATTTTATTCTTAAATGTACGTTATATTTTGAAAGGTTGAAATGTTGAGACGATGGTTCCAGCACTGTGGGCATCAGGTAGTTCATAACCACATAAGTAAAGAACTGTTGGACACTGCTGGCTTTTTGACTGGTGATGGCTTTTGGTACAGTTGAACCTGCTAGAAAGAGTTAAGTAGAACAAGCTTTTCTAACAGCTGCATAGGTGATCTCTGAAGACTGTAAATAAGGGATTTAGTCACAACCTGAAAACTTTCAATAAAACTCTCACTCCTCCCACAGAGATGGGGAAACAGAATAAAATAAAAGCAGAAATGGTGATGCACAGTCCCAGGTGATTTTTTCTTACCTTGCTCTTAAGAAGACATTGTAGTGAAAATCCAGGCTGCAGGACTGCAAGACATGCATTTTAGAAGTTCATGCTGGATGAAGGGCTGAAGGTGTGCTAGACCTAAGTAGCCTTTCCCTCCCACTATACAAACAACTGGCCATTTTGAAGCAGGCCAGGAGATGCCTCATGCCAGGTCTTGGGCAACAGAAGGAAGTTGGTTGCATGAAGAAATGGCCTGCTATTAAGAATCATTTTGCTTTTGGGAAAGACAGTAAGAGAAATTGAGGGGCTAGATGGTAAAAGAGAAAGCAATGCATAAAAGATGTAATGGCCTCAGAGAGCAAAACGAGGGGTGAAAAGGGATGGAGGAGAAAAAGATGGTGAGGGTAAAGACAAAATAGAAACTGAACAAATAAATAAACCAAGATAAGAAAGAAAACAAGAGGGATTAAATAAAAACCCTCTCAGAGACATGCTGCTGAGCAAATGAGAGATCTGTGGGATCAGAGAACCTAAGAATAAAATTTTCAGGAATTGCTTGTGGTTTGGGTTTGGTGATTTTGTTGTTCTGTTGGAGGTGCTATTTTGTTTTATAGTTTAGTCCTGTTAGGAGAGAGGTTATAAGTTGTTGGGATATTGAGAATGGGTGATCAACAGGAGGCTGAAGCTGGCAGGATGCCAGACTGGGCAACATGCCACGTAGTCAACTCAGCCCATATACACAGGGTGCCACGTACAAAGTTAGAGCTGAGTGCAGCATCTAGAGAGGACTGTGTGCAAAACAGAGCCAAGGTAGGAAACTGGCAGTATTATGACTGGCTGAAAGATTTTCATTTAAAGGAGAAATTCCAGAGGAGGGCTGCTGTTTGTTAGAGTGGCAGCCACTGTGCCATTTATTTGTATGGGCCCAGGAGGCACACAAATGTCAAGACCAGGATGAGAAGACGGCAACATCCTTACCATCACATCAAGCAGCCTCCGCTGAAGATCAGCTCTCTGACCCAAGAGAAGGCCAACCATAATTATCATGTCTTTGGGCTGGTTAGGCTAAAGGACTCTTGGAGAGAGGGAAACGGGGGTTGGTGTTCAGACTTGTGTTTAATCCGTTTGTGAATTCACAATAAACAAACTGTTGTTTTACCGAAAGATAGGATTGCTTTCGATTGATCTCCTGGTGATAGATGGGGCAGGGTCAAAAACTCACTCTTTAGCAAAATAGAGAGCAGAATTTTGCTAACAGCCGTGGGTATTCTCATTTGGGTATCGAGCTGCAATGGTTATGGCCATTCAGTGCCCACAACAGGATGGTCAATAGGGTTAACAATAACTGGCTGTATAAATCTAGACTCCTTGGTCACTGTTTTGCTAGGCAAAGGGAGACAGGGCAGGAATAAAAATGTACGGAATTATGAACCTGTTCATAAACAGAGGCTGAAAGGTTTGATTTTGCTTCTAATCATTTCCAGGGATAACTGCTGGGAACACACTGTGTTGACAAACATGACTCCAGCTGTTTAGATTTACTGGAAAAAAAACTGAAATAAATGAGCTTCCAGGTTCCATGAACAGTTCCATGCTTTTTGTGGAAAGGGTATAAATCTCTTACTTCCATTCCCTTGACTGAGGATGTTTGGCTTGGACAGGACGGTACTTATACAACATTTACTACAACAAATTATTCAGAAGATATAGCCCATTATTATTTATTGAAGAGACATGAGCAGTAAGTTTCTACACTAACCCCCCCGTCAACCAACCAACCAACCAACCAACCCACCCACCCAAAACCATAACACTTTTTAAGCATGCACAACAGTAACTGTTTCCAAGTAAACAGAACATATGATATTTCTTATTGATTTGTTGTTTTCAGAATAAAAAACAACAGGGATTAGTTTCCACTACATGATAATCACTTCCCAAATTTTATTAGCAATCTTATGTTACAGCTAGCACCAAATAAATAAATAAATAATAAAGCATAAATCAGAAAACTTCATCCTCATAACTTAACAGCATCACAAGCAATTTTGCTGAAGAAAGTGTAAACAATGAACCCCCAACCTGAAAGCTTATATGCCAAGATTCAGTGTAAAGTGAAGTTATAAGTACCCAGTAAAAGGGGTTTATAATGAACCTACTTAGTGCCTAAATGGTAGAGGTGTTATGCTGTTTTCTGGTCATATGACATCTGTCAGTCTACATTTCCCTATATGAACAAGTTAGTTTACTATAGGAGAAACACAAACTGAAAACACATGCTCATTTTAAGGTTGGTTGTGTCAGAGAATAATTTAATTAAAGGCTGGAAGCATTAAAAATGCAACAACAAATTACTATCAAAGCACAGGCATAACTACCACAAAGATCCAGATGCTCCAAGCACCCTTTGATAGGAAGAGTAGAGGGAATGGTGGACACCCCATTAAGAATGCCAATAATTTCCTCTCTCTCTCTCTCTCTCTGTCTTAAAATTCTTGGGGCAAGCTAAATTCAAAGGGTAAGAAGCAAAAGTCCTTCTCCTTACAGCACGGGCCAAGAACAAGTTTGGACAGGACAAGACAGGCAGATAGAGCATTCACTCTTCTTTCCCAAAAGTTTTCCCATTGCTGGGAACCAGTAACTTATTCAAGTATATTTTTAGTGTGTTTCCAGATGTAAACATCAACAAATACCTATATCCACCACATCAGTTAGGTTGCATATATTGTGCAGTCTGTATTGAACAGTATGAAGATGGATTCAAAACAAAACAATTTTTCTTTCTCAATGAGTACCGCTCAAAAGTGCAAAGTCACTCTAATACACCCCGATTATAGTGGGGGTCCATTTTTATCATTCCTCAATTACTTCTCTATTAAAATTACTCATTTTACAAGTAAAACTACTGCGGCAAATTCAGCTCTGGATCTTTGAGTGAGGCTGACTTTTTCTGGCTAAAAGACCAGTCATAGGAATGGAGATTTTTCAATTAAAATGTAACAATTCTGTTTATGATGTGCCTAACAGTATGTCTACACTTCAGCTGGGCATCTGTGCTACTTTAATCTGGCTATCTTGCTAAAAACAACAGTGAGAACATGGGGGGCTTCATGACCAAGCATGTTCTGAGGGGTGTCAGGAGGACTTGTGAAGTCTTCATGGAAGCCCATGCTGCCACATCCTCATTGCTGTTTCCAGCAAACTAGCTAGGTTAAAAAGTTAGCACAAGTAATTCTACAGTAGCTGAAATCACACCCCTGGCTGCAGGGTAAATGTAAAAGATTATGATTAAATGTAGCTATTTGTATGGCTCTCCCCTCACCTTAAAATGACCATTCACATGAACCACCCAGTACTCTCATGGTGTGCACGTGCTATTTATAAGGAACATTTAACACATCTGACATGTACATTGTCTGGATATGCACCCACAAAAATAGCATAACTGTACCCAAATTCTTCAGACTAAAATATAAATTCTATTTTCCTGTCAAGGCTGGTATACATATGTTGTACCTGTATTTCCCAATGTACCAATTATACAGAAATGTTTCCAGAAAGGCACACATACTACTGACTCATGTGTTTTCATGCCTTTTCAGCCCTTAGGTGTTCAAAGACCAGTATAATGGGCCCAATATTAAAACCTAGAAAGATAAATTAGATATACTAACAATATTTACAATGCAGGGATGGCCTGTGTGATTTACAGATGAGTCTGCGTAGCAGAGGTGCACTGTCTCTAAGGGAGCAAGGGAGAGATTATGCATCTGATGGAAAAATTGTCTCTGGGAGTGCTTGCCATCCACAGGGGTGTGCGCATGCTGTATGCTCTCCATTAGGTACCAGAGACCACAGATCCTGAACCTTGGTCTTAAGGCGTTAAGAGCCAATAAATTCCCATCTGCCAACAGTTGACAAAATTAGAAACTCACCTCTGCTAGAGAACTACAGCTCTTGAATCATACTGGGGTCCTGATAGCTGTCCATGTGGGTGGGTTGTCCATTCTGGTGGGTCCCCATAGTGACCTACTGAACTGAGTTTACCCTGTCTAGGAGTGCTTCCCTTGAACTATATGCTCCCACTGCCTGCTTCTGATATCCTGCCTCCTGCTCTGACCACTATATCAGACTACCCATGCCTTGGTCATGACAGTAGGACACATCATTGCTCTACAGAGAAATGTGAATCCTGATGAGTGGGACCATCGTCATATAAGCAGTATTGTGAAAAAAGGTAACCACAGATGGCACTAATTGAAATCCTTGATGGCCGCTTCAATAGCAGTATCACAAAATGAAAGGGCATAGAGACTGAATTCTCACTCACTCAGATGTTGGCCCAGGCTGAGCTATATTGAGACAGCAACAGAGGATGTTCCACCGCATTGTTTGTACTAAACTAGTTCTGTGGACAGGGAACTACAGGCCTGGCTCTTATCAGAGATCACCAGTGTGTCTTTTGCAAATGCTAAGTTCATATAATTGCAATAAGAGATTAAAAAATACACATAAAGGATATCAGTGAGAAAGTATTTTTACTCTCACTAGTGTGCCCTTTACTGGATGGACCACAAAACTCACCTGAGGCGGCATCTCTTATGCATATTTCAATGACACAATTCTAAGATGTTATTACATGCTGAAAGTAAACAATGGTATTTTCTGCTATAAAGAAAACATTCTGTATAATAAGTGTTTCATTTGAAAACTTTACCTCAACAGCAACGTAATTCAGCTATAAACTATCCACTGTTCAAGTAGTTCTCCTTAACTATTCAAAACTCTTGACCAAGAGTACAGTAATCTTCAACTGTCTGACAGTGCAGCTAAGTGGCTCCTTCAACCAAAGGAACTTTAACTAAAGCCCAGAATTTGTAGCAGACCTTGAAATTCAGAGTTAATACTTAACTATTCCACTTCTACTCTGGCCTCAAAATGGTAGGATATCAGCATGGCACCTGGATGTTCAGACAATCCCTAGAGCATATGCTGCAAGTGCATCTGAATCTGAAAGATGCAAAGATATAAACATCGAGCAGGCTACATCTAAACAGCACAGCATTCTGAAAAATTCATTAACAAGTTAGAGTTTTACTTGTGGCTCTGCCTCAGGATGAGAAGACTAAAAAATAGCATGCGTATATATGTGTGGTTTATATTTATATATTTTCTGAATAACCTAAGTCAGGGAAAGGGGAAAATATAGTGAAATATGACAGAGAATTTTGTCATATTTGATAGACAATTAGAAAGATAGTTTTAACCTGGTCCACATCAATAGGCCAAGTCAAGTCAGAATGCAGTTCAGGTAGAGCTAGGTCAGATTTCTGTTTTAATACGGCCTTACATACACTCACCTTCAGATTACTGACAGGCTCTCTCCTTAGAAGCAAACAGGTTCTCTCTGGACCTAATCTGTCAGCCTTTATTCACGTTAAACTTCCCAGAGGTCAGTGGAACTTCTGCCTGAGTAATGATCACAGTTCTGGGCCCCTTCTTAAATGCTACCTAATGGCAGTTGTGTTATAGTTTAACTGTACCTGTGCCTGCACAGAGCTAATGAAATGAGCACAAAACTCTAGCATACTATGCTAAGCTTCTGCATCTCAAATCTGTGGAAATTTGTAAAATTAATGTTTTCCCCAAAATTTTGGAGGTTTACATGAAAAGAAGAGAGCATGGAAAATATGCATCCTTAATTTCTGACACATAACAACCATGTTTATTTAAGCTAACTATCATTCAGTAATTTCAATGATGTAGTTTTGATTAGGCAGATACAGACTCAGCTTTTCATTCTAGAGGTTGGTGAGAGTTGCTGGGAATTATAAAGCTAAGAGCTTAGGCTCCAATACAAACCATGTCACTCTCTACAGCATCCACTGCCAAGCCATGTGTGCAGATATCTGAAGCAGCAGTAGAGTTAAATGAAGAAGCTCATGGTCATCCTCTGAGCTGTAGGTAATATACCAAAACTGCAGTTGCTGCAAACAGAGGGGAATAAATGCTGTGAATGAAGCAACAATCTCCCTTCATTCTAGATGGAAGTGGCAGGAAAGGCTTTCTTTGGTAAATGGGTAAGAGCATACATCTAAGAGCAATTCCCTTTCTCTGACTCCTATTCCATACAGATTTCTTCAAATCCATCCCATGCTCTAGTCTATAGCAAGATTTTCCTGTCACATAAGGGCTCAATAAGCTGTAAAGATATCATGGCTTTCCTACCCCTTTTTTCCTGGCATTTTTGCCCTTTCATTTCTTATTTTTCTTACCCTTGAAGCACTTACAATTTAGTTCATGACTACCTCAGATTATGACCATGGCCTTCTTCCTTTAACATCTGCTGCTAATCCTTACAATAGTGGTTGGCAGGGGATCCTGTGGATTGGTAAGGTCAGTCTCTTATCCCATGATGCTCAGGAAGTATCTTTATAATTCTCAGCCTCTTACAAGTCTTCTACGTGAGGAGTAAGCAGAGTACACGCTTGAACTTTATTAATCTTTCCCCTTGTTTAATCAGTGACATTATATCATTGTGTATTAAAATTCAGAGGCTCACCAATACACTAATTAGTAAATCTTGCATTATTCCAATCACAACAGATTTAGTTTCTAACTGTTTAAATTCAACTCCTACCCTTACTTTTCTAGATCAAATAATACTAATAA
>ML681981.1:5617902-5687902 GCA_007922195.1 Podocnemis expansa | reverse complement strand
AGGGCATATGATACAGGCACAGACAGAATAGTGAGTGCTCTGTGGCATCATGCACCCTCAAATAGTTATACAAACGAGTAGCTGGGGATCCTTCTTTCATAGAGCTAGAGTTTCTTTGCCATCCCTCACTACTCACAATCTCCTCCTTGGGCTTCCACATCTCTTCCACTTGGAAGGTTCATATAAAGCAATCTCCAGGCGTATCAGCTTGCACAAAGTCTTGGGCTTTCACTCTCCTCTGGAATGTTTCACACTAGGGTGATTAAAATGTTCATTCTGCTACAACTGAAATCTGTTAAAAGCGCAAAGCCCTGGTATAAAAGGTGATTTTTAAGTGGTTTTTTTAATTGTTTCAGGAAATATACGGTGCTACAAGTGCACAGAAAATGCACAGCTATTTACATTAGTAATTTATCAGGTCAGTGCTGTAGAAACAAGTTCTATTGTAAATTCTCTGAATGCTTCTTAAAATTATTCTTTAATAAGCTATTACTTCAACAGGTATTCTTTTATGTGTACTGTGGGGTAATACAAAACAGAAGCATTCCTTCAATAAATATAAAATGTCTTGCATTAAAATGGCATTGTAATCATGCTAACACTGATTATTAGAAAAGTATATACTACATCCTCTTGAAAGGCTTCTCCATTTCCTTCTTACTCCTACCTATTACCATATCGTCTATACTGTGAGTAGTTTTGATCTGATGCAAGGACTTAATCCTTAGTTTGAAGATAGATTGCATATGAACTGTTCTGGAGGTAGCAGTGTCTTCGTTAACAACCTGTGAAAGGATAATTCTGACAGACTCCATAAGGCATAGACAAGATGTTGACTTCAATTAATCATTTATGCATCTCAATAAAAATTGTATAAAACAAACACACAGCTAACAGTTTCTTTTGGCAGTTTTAACATATAAGTGAAACCTTTATGCTTTTATAATATCGTAGGTACTGACAAACTAATACAATTTCCTTTTAAGGCTGTTGAATGAAAGCAGCTAAGGTCTTAGGCCACCGTTGGATGATAATCATTTGCAGTGTTAACAGCACGAACAAGAAACTGTCGTCATTTTTATAGCAAACTCTTTATTTAAGGGTTTATAACTCAGGTTTAGAAATCAGCTCTAGGCCCACACTTGGCATACAAAATTTGTCGTGAGGAACAAATAATATTTCAGCTTCTTTTCAAAGGACTCAATTATGGGCCATTCTCAGTGACATAATCATTAACAATGGTATTCAGCAACTATACACAGTGGATTACAGAAGCTTTCACATGATTTTTATATATTTAATATACATAATAGTAAACACATAAGTATCAAAAAGGCCCCAAAGGTTCCTGCAGGCAGGAGCAATCCCATACAGAGATCCTGATTTTTCATATATAGTGAGATCCGATATATTCATTGACATAAATGGGAACTGTGATGTTTAGTGTATTTGAAAACTAGAGACTTTTCTATCTGCCTCTGCATTCAGCAGAGGTCTTCCTTTCAAGTTTTCAGAAGTGGACAGTCTCATACGTTGCCTCTACACCAGTGGCTCCTGACCTTTTCTTTCATGTGGACCACTACGTCGTCATCAAAAGCTTTTGCGGGCCAGCACATAAGAAAGCCATTTTAAACATTATTAACATAGCCTGTGGCTGATGGCAGTCAAATTTGTATATCAAGGGGTATTAAAAACGCTGCTATTTCTAATAATTTATTATGCACAGTCACAAACATATTGCATTCGTCACAGTACACTTACCTGCAGTAGGTCTACCAGGGGGAAGAAGATAACACTTAGCTAATGAGAAGAGATTATATTATTACTTTATCTCCCCCACCATGGACCACCTGCAGTACCCTTGAGGACCACCAGTGTTCCACAGACCACAGATTCGGAACCATTGCTGTACACTGAGGCACCGTGTTTGATCTGAAGAGGAGTCATTTTCGTGTCACTCTTATTTCAATCACAAAGAGTTTCTCAGAAAATTCAGAGAAGTTTGAAATTTAATTTCAATGTGGAAAACATTTTGGTAAATTTCCCCTTATATTTTAACTAATTTTATTTCCAAAGGTCACTGCAGAATATAAGCATCACATGGGCCCACGAATCTGAGCAATACACCCCTACAGTGCTCCTTGCAAGCTGGGAATCACCAGCTTCCATAAACAAATTGCACTGTGTCAGTTAAATTTTCCACGTTTGGTCCCAAGCCCAGTGGAGATTTCTCTTCCTCTTTTTCACAACTAAAAAGATGAAGCAAACCCCATTCAGCCACATTTGCATTATTAGAATATGGAAAAATATATACTGTCATTGTGCTAATACAGTCTCTCTTTTTATCATTAGGAACTCAGTCCTGAATCAGTCTCCCATTCTGCAGCAATCCTTTGCATCAGTGGGAATTTCACCATCAGTTTTCGAGTTGAATTACAGCAGGATTGAACCCTAAATACTTGCTGAACAGAATGCATAATTGTCTACAAACTAGAGTTTCTTACATAATCGGGCATGTAGAGAACCTGTTTTACATATTATGCTATAACGTGCTGTAGAAACACACTACATATCTGAGCTGATAGTTTAAAAATCTATTATCCTAGCCTGCAAGAGCACTCATTAAAGTACCCCAGCAAGTATTTTTACAAAATAGCTGTAGACAATCCATGAAATAGGATAGCAATAATTATTGGGACATCAACTGTTTTTAAAATCTATGGATCAATAGTATATGTTTATTATGATTGTTAATAATTGTATTATGTCAAAATACATACCGTGGCACTTTAATACTACCTTTAGGCTTCCCAGACTACTTGCACAGGATGTCTGAGTGAAATGGGGAGGTGGGCTGGGATAAGAGACCATCTCTCCTGTAGTTCTCATTACTCCAAGCATAATTGCCTTTTCATATAATTCCATTTAGAATTACACTGATGAGGTGTTTTTATAGTTTCTTTTTTTACATGGTCCCAAATATACACTCCCAAATGGCTCTGGATCAAAGCATTTACACCCGCTGTTGCTCTGTGAAGATTGTGTTGCCAAAGATAACTGCCCTAGAAAGTTATTAATATACTCCAATTTTGAGACATGCATTACAAATGTCTTGTTTTGTGTATGAATACAGCAAAGTATGAAATCTTGACTAATTTATGTGAAAAATGTCAGCATAGCAATTTCCCTCCATTTCTAAAAGATACTTTGGCATTATTAAATATATTACACATTTAAAATTAATATTAAGATAATTAAATATATTCATTACAATTAATATTCATATTGTTCTGAAACAGCATAATACAGCACAGCACACAGTTTGTTTACTTATACAAAGTAAGTTTGTCTTCAATTCATTATATTTATTACTTTATATCAATTTATTAGTAAGGTATTGATTTATCTGAAAAATACATACACAACTCAAGACTTTCCTAACATAAGAAAGTGGAATTAAGTTTTAGCATTTATCTTTTGGAATTTCCTGGTTTCAACCACAAAGTTATATTAACCACAGTTTCTTTTTTTAAAGAGATATATTTTTAAGCAGTAAGCCACAACAACTGTAATGATATATAGCATGTTTTAATAAAACTTATCTAGCCACTTGACTAACAGAGGTAGTGTTAGACTAATTTAGTTGTACCACTAACAATTCTACTCCTATTTGAACTTTGAGTTTCAAGTTATTCAGACAGATCTGGAAAACTCATTTACGAACAGACCTCAGGTGGTTATCCAGAAACCGTGGTTGGTAATCTGAATAAGCTGTCATAAGTATCCATCCTTGTTGGAGAAAGTTCCTGTATTATAGGGTTCTGTGTGCGAGGAAACAGAAGGCTGAAGTGGGTGGTGAAATTCATCTCAATTTCTGGGTGGTAGGGGTGGGGATAATGGAAGAGAATCACAGACACAACAAATAAACCTGTTTAAAAAAATCTACTCTTATTCCGAGTCCTACTGCCAAATTCCAAGAACTTAACATACCCAGAAAAATGCACTGTATATTCTTACATATACAAACAGGAAGTTATGTTTATGTATCTCGCGCATCAAGAGGAAGAGCTGCTCCTAAATTCTTAAGAAAGGCTGCTGTGCCATCTCCTCAAGTCTATTTCTCCCTCCTCCCTAAATGAATGCTGGTGAGTTAAGGTCAGAATATCAGTCTTAACTTTTAAGATTCTGACTTTTGTTGGTCTTAAAAATCAAACATCTGTATTTACATATTTTTTTCCATTAGGTATGAATAGTGTTCACTGAAGCATTTGGTGTATTAACTACATAGAAATAAGTTTTTATTTTATTGTGTGCCTGAAAGGAATTTTAGTTTTAGTTTCATTCATTGTTCACCCATGTAAAGACAATCATGAGCTTCAATCAAAGTGCTAAAATATAAAAGGCCACATTCATTCATGTACTGGTCCAAGCTGCAGTACTATAAAGTACATCAAAAGGTGTTAATGGTTTCAATATTTATCTGCTGCAGGGAAGCACTCTAAAAAAGAAGGGAGGAAAAAAAAATTCTGCTAATGGCTGTGTCTCGCCATTAAAATGAAAAGCTTAATGCATCTTATAATCAGAGGACAATTTGCAAATCATTAAGAGAAATGTAAAATTCCATTAAAATACAAATCAAGAGTCCCTCACTGGACTAATAATCTTTTTGATATTATTTTGCATTTCACTATTTCTGTTCCCAATATCCAGGCACCACAAATGATCAGTTCTTGAACATGCTATTTACCACAGCCTACTTCTTTAACGAGAGACTGAGAGAAGTATAATCTGTTATTCAGAGCAGGTACTAATGAAGAATTCCATATATTCTGAAATTTAATTAAAACCCCAAAGATTTCAAATTAGATGCAATTTGAAATGCCTGGGGCAGAAATACATGCACTTGCGTGGCAAGGGTATCACGCTGAAAGTTGATACCGTAATTGGTCTTGATGTATTTTTGTGTTGCCAGGCTGAAGCACAGAACTCATAACCATATAAAAATTCTCTGTAGATTACCTGCTCATTGAAAATGCCATCACTCAGGTAGTTCTCTACTAAATTACCATGCTACTAAAATGCACAAAGTGATTCGAAGAGAAGAGTGGCACAGCTGGTCGACGCTGCCAATGAGTTATGCATGCGTCGACGCTGCCTTTTTTCTTAGTAAAATATGCTCAGTTGAATATTAAAATATAATTGGCATTCAACGTAAGTAGCTTAAACCATTTTGTTATCTTCTTTTAAACCGATTTGGCTCCTCCACAGTTATTTTCAAAGATGCGATTCACAAACTAATGACACCATCACATTCATCTAGATTTGTACTGTTTTACATTTGTCACAAATAGGAACAGTTTCTATAGCCTTCTAGGGATGTCCTTTAATATTGCCTCCTCTTGAACATCAAAGGCCCAATTCATGGGGAAAAAAAAAAAGTGTGCCATTTATGTTGGTTCTTGCATATTCTAATCTGAAAGGAGCACTGGATGCAAATTTTCAGTGAAAAGTATATATTTTTTGCAGTTCCATAACTACTTGTTTTTCTAGAATATATTGTCCAGCTCTAATGTACAGCAAAATGGCCTGAATTCAGGTGAGAAAGGGGCATTCTCAGGACATCGAGGAAAAAAAGAGTTTATATTCACAAATGTATTTTTCTCCTCAAAATGAATTTATATAAAGGAAAGAGGCATACATACTGATGCAAATCCCACAATATTTTTCTGACATGCTTTGTGAAAAAATTAACGATATTTAGTAGAAGAGAATGGTTACTATAGAAACAATCACACTAAATATAATTTATACTAATCTGAAATACAGAACATTTTGAAGCAGCATACTTTTCAAAGTATCATCAGTTGTGATGTATATTTCACAGAGATAAAGGAAAATAAGTATTTAAGCATAGTAACACAATTGGAAGTTCCTTAATACGGGGGCAGAGTAAAGAGAGTAAGTAGCTTTTACAATTCTTTTTTGTTCCCCTTCTCTTGCTTAAATATTAAATCATTTTTAAATAGGGTGAAAGATGATAGAGGGCTAGAAAAGAGTTGCAGGCAGGCAAACAAAACAAGCAGAATGGATGAAGAGATGGATACATGCTTGTGTCACCGTGTTGCTGCTAGGAGGCTCCCTATACCTATGGAGCCACATAAAACTCATAATCACATGATTATGAACAAAAAAGGTGATTACTGATATTTGAGTATTTAATTTCACATGCTGTCCTTATACAAGCTTAATTTCTTTCTTCGCTGGTTTATCAAAGAGTAAAGGTAAAACAAATGAAAAAGGTTGTCCAAGTTCACCCTTTTTTCTTTGTGGAATGGCCAAGTAATGTAGATTTCCAATATACTTATTTTACACAGGATTATCTCAGTGGGAAATGGAAAGATTGCATGATGCATACACATGATGTGTAAGAAAGTCCCAATGATCTGAGTGCAAATGGGAAAGGCTTGGGTACATGGCAACGTGACTTCTAAGAATGCTGCTAGAGGTTTGTTGCAAGAGGTGGTCCAAACTCTCCCAGGGGCTGGGTTTTCAATATGGAGTAGGCTGTGAATGTAGTCAGTGTCAGCATTATCTTTCACTGTAAAATAACAAGGAGTCAGGACAGCCATTCTTCATATGCTTGCCTCCTCTTGAGACAAAGAGCCCCTCAACCAAAAAAACCAAAAACCTGTGCACTGGGTGGAGTGCAGGAAAATGCCAATTACACACAGTCCTTTCTTGGAAAAGAATAGGGCCAAAGTTAGGATAACATTTATAGTTCCACCACATACATATCTGATGGGAATTCAGGGCCAGAATAAACTCAATCAGTATCCCTAATTAATATTTTGCTCTTTGGAAGAAGAAATAAAATTCCTCATACTAGTCATGGACCTAAGGAAGAATAGAAGGATTTAAAAAAATTTATTATTGATATTATCATAGTGGTTAGGAGCCACTAACATGGATCAGGGACCCTGCTGTGTTGTGGAATTTTGCTTGTTTCTTATTCAGCATTCTGGACAGGACCCATTTTTAATCACTGCTGAGGAATTTGACAAAAGATGATACCTTTTCAAAAGCAATGTCTATTTTTTCTAATTTACTGTGTTCTGTGTTCCCTAGAAGCATGGGTACATACAGCTATTCCTTATAATTAGAATCTTGAAAAGACAGACTTTGGGACCAAGCAATGGCTGCCCAATATGATCACACTAATAGAGGGTAAGGGCTAAGTGTTCTGAGAAATCCTTGTAGCTAATTCACCCCTACAGGTTGTAGAATTAGGACGGCTGCTCCTCTAGAATGCAAGCGGAAGGTCTGACCAGGCTAAGGGAATAATTCTAGAAACTAAAGGCAACATGGCACAGAATGGGATGCTCGGAAAATACTTGTAGAGCCACTGTGGTAAATTCTGCTGGTTAGCATGTTTCCCCCAAGCATCCCTGGAGGTATTATCCCTGCTCCTGATTGCCAAAGACAAATGCCTCTTCCTAATCCTGTTGGATCACTACTCCTATTCCCACCCTCTACCTCAATATGTGATTGAATATCATAGCTAAAACCGAACCAAATCCGCCAGGGACATTGTCGTCACAACAGAATGATCATAATTTAAATAGCTTCAATGATTAAACTTATTTTTGACTGCATGCATAATACTAAGGCTCTGAATTTCAGACACACTTTTACTCAAAAATAATTGGGCCTTCTTTCTTGTGTCCACAACGAACTGTGAGCACAAATTCTCTAAATATAGTATTTGTTTGTAACTATTTGATTTGTCTAAGAACTGATCCAGGTGCCACTGAAACCAATGGGAGTACTTCTTTTGATTTCAACTAATGGTGCACCAGGCTCCTAATAGTTAAACTTATGGCTAGACTCTATTGTGGGTGTAAGTATTTACTGATGTAAAAAAGCACTACATTGAAGGAGGGCAGGAAAAAAAAAATCAAGCCATAGAAGTAACTGGACTTAATTTTTTCTCCCCTCTTTCTGTAGGTGGAGTGGGGACTGATGTCTGCCTGAAGAGAACCAGAGGAAGGTACTGTGCAATCCATTAAAAGGGTAACAAAACAGTTACTGTTTATCAATGTTGGTCTCACATCAGATGGTAATAAAAGAAGTTGCCAGTCTACAGAATTTTAAATTCCTGTTGGCACACAGATATATGAAAACTTGCCATCTCCTTTCTCTTGAATTTGCCATGTCCACCGTAAGAAGTACTAGTAATCGGTCTGGAAGTTTTGCTCACTATTGCACCATTACTGTCTACTTTAACACACACTCCTATTACGATTGCCACAAAGTGTTCTTTGCATGTCTGATGAAGCTGGATTAAAAAATGTAGTCACAAAAAATGGTTGATTTTTTGCTCTCTCTTCAGTTGAATCTCCACTATTATAACAGAATCAAGGGAATTTGTCCTTTAGTTAAATATTATTGATGATGTTTTGTGTTTGCTGCTTTTCCAGCTACCAAGTCAACTCATGCCCTTTGCTCCTCAGAAGTAGAAGGCTGCTTAGCAGTGGAAATCATGTAATTCCATTTGTAGAAGATAGAAAGCATGACTGGGGAGGCTCCAAGTAGGATTTATACCTCCTGAATTTAATTTCACTAGGGGCAAGGGAAGTAAGGCAAGGGGATACAAGTGGAGCTGAGGAATGTTTGAGATTAGAGGATCTTCTGCTGCATGGCTCTTCCCACCCTTGTTCCCACAACGGAAGGGCTTTGCTAAACAGCATAGAATTTAATCCCAGAAGGGACCTCTAGATCAGTGGTTCCTAACCTTTTCAGTAACTTGGCACACTTCAATGAGATAAACAATTCCATGGCACACCCACTTTTCCAGCTGAATTGATTGATCATAAATGTCACATTTACTTACATTTACTATGGTTTCATTCTTACTAGAGAGGTTTACAACATAGTGCATACAAGCTGAAGAAAGGTCAAATATATTCATGTTTCAAATCCTCCAGAAAGAAATACGTCCTCTAAATTTTGCCCTTTACCACCTGTGTTTAGAATGTTTATGGTTTAGAATGTAAGACCGATACCTCATTTATAATTTGATGATTAATTTTCACAAGTTTTATGAGTTTTAATTTTGGTTGGATAGAATATTGTTTAAAATAAAACAATGTTTGGTTCACATTGATTTTCATTACCTTCGTGCAAAATTTCACAGCACACTTGCACAGTTCTCATGACACACCAGTGCGCCACAGCACACTGGTTGAAAACCACTGTGCTTGATCATCTAATTTACCTGTATATTTCAGGCCACCAAACAGCACCCGTGTCCGAAATGCAACACTCCAAATTAGATCAAATTATTACAACCTGCAGGAAGTGAGGCTAAGACATGCCACAGCCAGAGACTATGAGACACATGGTGTAAGTCTATACGGATGGTGGCAAAATCGCTACCATCAGCATTATCTTCTAGTTCAATTGAGTGGTCTGTGTAGACCCGCTCAATCAATCTGTAAATCGCCATAGCAACTCCAGCCCCAGAAGTGGAGGTACAGTAAGCTTAGTGAAGTATATAGGGCGCTCTTAGTAAGTATTTTATGTACCGTGCATATCTCCCATTGATGGCTGCCAAAAGTATGGCAAGTATAGGCAAGGGCTAAGATCCACCAGTGCCCAAGGTCCACAGAATGGCAGAGAAATGCTTAAATAAGATTTTTTTTTAATACAGAAACTTTTAATAGCGGCACGGGATTATAGGAATATCCTGAATCTAGTACATGCACCAAAGAATGATGGGTCTTGAGTAAAAGCTTGTGTCACTCTGGTGATCAATATTCTTGAGAAATGTAAGTACAGATCCTATATGGAATTTATGTTTATGTAGAAAATATGTTCTTAAATTGTGTATCAAGGTTCTTGTCTCCAGCAAAATGAAAAACAAAACAAAGCAAACAAACAGATTTTCTGTCAGACAAGAGATGTTTATTCATCTAGGTTTACATGTAAATTGAGTGTTGTCTCATTCACAATGGGCTTGCTATCACCAGTCTGAATGCAAATCAAGGAGGACTTCAGAAACCAAGTGCGGACTTCAGAAATGAACTAAGAAAGAGACAAGTGGTGGTTGACCCAATCTGGAGGTGTACATCAAAGGTTTGCTTGCATATATTTGATAGAAGAGAGGAGATGTCTTGGCACACTTCATTGAAGAAGTAAAAGAATAATATTTTGCTTCATGCAAAAAGGATTTTTCCACCACTTTGGTTAAAAATACTGGAGAGAACTTTGAGTGAGATAAGCTTCTTAGGCCTGGTCTACACTCCCAGAAAACTTGGTGCACTCAATGGGAGGCTGAATATTTCCTATTGATTTCCTAACTTCTACATAGTGCAGCATCCCAGCTACAGTATGCCAATGGGAAATACCAATCCATCAGCACAGCATTAATCTTTTTGTGGAGGTGGATTAATGATATTTACTTCTGGTTTGACTAATCAAGTCTCCAGTGCCACTCAACCTATCCTGCAGAACTGATTCAGTGACTCCAACAGTGCAATTATCAATACAGACATACCCATAGACAAATGAGTAACTAGTTAAATTTAGGCTCTAGAAAGCTTGTTATAATTTTGCTTTTATATGTAAACCATTAAGTCCAGTAATCTCACCCAGTATTCCTTGATCAACTTATTATGTAAAGCAATTGTCCTGAATTCAGACTAACAAGCTCATGTTTACTGTTCCTTTGGGAACACCTGATCTGGTAATTCTGTGACTGTCCAGTGGATACAGGGAATGCTCTGATGACCTGGGGGCTGGTGTGTACCTATCCCTGTCTTTATAGACAGAGTGAGGCTCATGGATGCCTGGAAGGTAGTGTTTATGCAGCCGCAGTCTGATCATTTCAGGGAGCTGATTCGCAGTAGGCAGGTGGCACTAAGATGCCTCACAACCTGGGTACTTCTGGAAAGCATCTCACAGATATGCTTAGATAATCCTGGCAAGTGACCCACACTCACATGTTGCAGAAGAAGGTAAAAACATCCAAGGTCAGGGCCAGCCTGACCTAGGGAAAAATTCCTTCTCGATATCACAAATGGTGATCAGTTAGACCCTCAACAATTGACTATAAATCAGCTAGCCAAGCAGCTGAGAGGGAAAATGCTTAGTGACACCTCAGAGCCCAGGCTAGCCTTGTCCAACACCTTCCAGCCCTGATGCATCGAAGGAAGGAGATTAAAAACAAACAAATATAAAATTTCCATAGCTTGGAAAATCCCTTCCTGGCTCCTGCAAGTGGCTATCTGTAACCCTAAAACATGAGTTTTAAGGAATACAAACTAAACTGGAAGTGACCTTCAGGGCTTGCAAGGCCTGGCAGATACTAGCACAAGCATCCTCATTATATAATCCCAGTCATAAAATTTGTCTAGCTCTCTTAAAACTTACTACATTGTTTGCTTCTAGAATTCCTATTTGGAAGCTGTTCCGGAATCTCACCAATCTGATGTTCAGAAGCCTTCTAATTTTCAGCCTGAATTTGTTCACAGTTTGTATCCATTTGTTCTTGTGCCAATGCTGTCCTTGTGGCCAAACAGTCTTTACCATCCCTGGTGTTTACTCCACAATTTATTTACAGAGATCACTCATATCCTCCTTCAGCCTTCTTTTTGCTAGACTAAACAAGCCAAACTTCCAGTTTCTTCTAACAAGACAGGCCCTCCATTTCTATGATCATCCTAATACACGTTCTCTGCATCTGTTCCAGTTTAAATTTTTGAACATGAATTGTACCCAGTATACCCTACAAGATATTGCTAGTGCCTTGCAGAACTGCATTAATACCTCTACTAGAAATGACTTGCCCAGTATCTCCTAGGATTGTGTTTACCTTTTTCACAGCTGCATCGCATTCATGGTACATAATCATCTTGTGATTGACCCACACACCTACCTACCTCTCCTCCTCGGTTGCTTCTACCTGATAAGCTCCAACTCGTAGCAGAAATTCTTACTGTTAGACCCTAAGTGATGACCTTGCATTTTGTACTACCGAGTTTCATTCCATTTGTGTCACTCCAGTCTTCAAGATTATATAGGTCTTTCTGTATAATATTCTTATCCTTTTCTATATTGACAATGCCTCCAAATTATGTGTCATCAGCAAATTTCATTAGCACACATTTATTTTGGACCAAGGACACTAACAAAAATATTATACAAGACTGGTCCCAAGACTGATTCCTGAAGAACTCCACTAGTAACCTCCCTCTAGTCCAAAAATCATCTTTCAGCAAAACCTGTATTCTTCTGCATTTAGTCAATTCTTTATGCACCTTACAACACTTGTCCTGATCCCTGACTTCTCTAATTTACCTAGTATTTTCTCTCATCAAATGCTTTACAGAATTCTAAGCATAGTGGTTCTAATGAACTTCCCATAGCTATAAAATCAGGTATTTTTCTCTTCCTGTGGATCACCCACAACATTAACTAACCAGCAAACACTCATTTGCCCTTGGTGAAGGGCCAGATTATCAAAGGAGCTTTAGGGGCTTAAGCCCTGGGCTCTGGCCAAAAAGGAGCCCTGGGCTCCAGGCCAGTAACCTTCAATAATCTGCCCCCCCACTCCCTACCCTGCCAGTATTGCAGTGTGGAAGTGGGGAAGGTGAGGGGTGGGGCCCTGCGCACCATTGGCTCCTCCCATCCCAGGGCAGAGTGGCTGGAGTGGGGCTGGGGCAGAAGTACCCTCTGGCCGTGGGCTCCTCCCAGTGATGGGGGGGGTGCAGGGGCTGGCCTGTGTGGCCCAGGCAAGGGAGGGGAAGCGCAGTGGGGGCAGCCAGATCCCCTGTGGTGGGGGCCCCAGGCAGGGGCAGGCTATATGGTAAATGGCAGCCTGGGGCCCCCAAGCCAGTTAACCTGGCCCTGCCTTGGTGTAATCCTGTGGTTCCCAATCTTTTTCAGGCTGAGAACCTCTTTTTAACAAAAAAAAATTTTTTGCAGCCCCCTGGTTGATTATGTACTCCAGCCCGCATCACTCTGGCAGTGCCACTGGGACAGCTGGCAAGCAGCGCTGCCACCACCATGACCTGCACCACAGCAGCTGTGGCCCCCTACCCTTGCCCCTCCCGAGGAGCCACCGCAGCCCTATCTGCCTGCCAGGATCTGGCCATGGGAGGGGAAAGGCAGCCCTGGTGGGGAGCATCAGGGCTGTAGCTGGATTCCAGCCCCAGTAGGGAGAGGCTCCGCAGACACCCCGCAATATGTCCGCAGATCCCTGGACCACAGGTTGGGAACCACTGGTATAATCCATTCTTATTGATGCCACATTATTCTCATTGGCATTAGTGTGGTTCACTGTATTGTGTCTGGCTCATTGTTTATCTGTGCTTTAATAAGCGCTTTGCAAATATAAAAATATAACAAAGAAAGAATACATGAAATTTGACTTTAGCCACTAATTCATAGATACATATGATTAATTTTAGAATTCTTGAAAAATAAAAGCAACATAGAACTAAATGATTTAAGAGGTTACCCAACTAAACATGAACTTTCTCACCCAGAAAGTAGTGGCCTAGAAACTCCAAATGTGCTGGAAAACATCAGTCTTCTTTTAATAAGCTGTTGTCCTCTAGCTAGCCCCTAATCCCCATCTTCCTACTGTGCTCTTCAAGGCCCTTGCCACAGCACTTGGTTAATATCACCACAACTAGTTCACTGATTCATCCACTACAGAGCTTTTAACAGTATTTCCATAGGTAGCAAGAGTATCTGGAGCCCACATACAATTTTCCAACTTCACAAGAATTCTGGTCACAAAGAAATAGGTAATAGTTCCTAATCAAAAATTGGTTAATCTGGAGTAAAATTTTATCATCGCTTAAGTGAAAAACCTTTAAAAAAAAATCCAGATTTTTCATTACCTTTCCCAAATGTTACCCGTCCCAAACATTAGCATTCAGAGTTAAGACTGTGGAGCACAAACAGATAACGTAGGGGGACAGACAGATAATGTATTACATTTACCTTTAAAGTATATGAGAGTTAATGTTGTGTATCTGTCCTTCAGTGTCATAAGTAAAATAATTCTGTAACCCTGCATAATAGACATTATAACTAATGTCCAACAAGACTCCATATTGTCAGTTTAGAACTCCTGCTTAAACACTGAACTCCATTTTGGATACTTGATGAAATCTGGTTTAGGCATATGCTGTGGATGTTCACTTAAATGTGTGAACAAGGCATGTGAATGAAGGGTGTGTGAGTGAAGAGGCCAGTCTCAACTGCCAGCCTGTCCTGATGAACCATAAGTACCATCTAACTGGCTGAACAATGCAGACATCTCTGATTAAAGCAAACAGAAGGAGCCACCCCAGAAAGAAAAGAACAAAATACAATCAAGTCTGCAAGTGATTGGTGACCAAGAACCCTGAGGCAACATGACACAGCAAATCCCACAGACTTCCATGAGGGTCAGCATGTATAAAAGGCGGGTGAGAACATGAAAACTTTGGGGTCTCATTCTGTAGCTGTCATCTTGGAGCATCGGATCATGACCGACAGAGGCCTGGCTCCCTCCTTGTGCCCAGCCTAGCTGGCCACTGGACTGTCTCAAGCAACACATGAAAGGACTGGTAATTGTATCACACCAGCTTGCAGAACTTCTCTTCGTGTGTGTGTGTGTGTGTGTGTGTGTGTGTTTGTGTGAGAGAGACTGCTTTTTGCTATCCTTACCTATTTACAATAAATGTGGCATATTGCTTTGTTCCCCTGAATAAGATCCTGCTAGTCTTTTCTTTTTATTAGGGGGTGCTCTCCTGGGTGCCCTTTTTGGTATAACAAGAGTACATGTTAAAAAATGAAGTACGAAGGTTTATAGGTAATGTTACAAAAACCGTAACTCTCCTCTGTATCACTAGTGTTTTACATTCAACTAAGCACAACATCTAAATAAGATAAGTAAATAAAGTAAATCCTGTAATACTACCCATTTGTTGATTCTGTGGCGCCATGTGGAAGTTGGATGTTTGGTCACATATCCCTTCATTGTTGCTAATAAATAACAAGAATTTGCCAGCAAGTTAAACGAGTATGGGTTGGACAAATGGACTAGCATATAGATAGAAAGCTGGCTAGATCGTCAAGCAGAGTGAGCAGTGAGCAAAGGCTTGATGTTTAATTGGCAGTTGGTGATACGAGTGACCCAGGGGACGGTCCTGGGGACAGTTTTGTTCAACATCTTCATTAGTGATTTGGGGGATGGAGTAGAACGTACTCTCAGCAAGTTTGTAGATGACATTAAGCTGCGAGGTGTGGTAGATAAGCTGGAGGGTAGGAATAAGATTTAGACCAAGACTAACTAGAGGATTTGGCCAAAAGAAATCTGAAGAGGTTCAAGAAGGACAAGTGCATAGTCCTAAATTTCGGACAGACAAATTCCAAGCTCTACTACAGAATGGGGATCAAGTGGCTAGGCAGTAGTTCTGCAAAAAGTACTTAGAGTTGCAGGGAACCAGAAGTTTGATATGGGTCAACAGTGTGCCCTGATTGCCAAGACAACTAATGGCACACTGGGCTGCATGAGTAGGAGCACTGACAATGGATTAAGGGAAGTGATTATTCCCCTCTATTGGGCATTGGTCAGGTCATTTTGGAGTATTGTGTTCAGTTTTAGGCTCCCTACCACAGAAAGGATGTGGATTAATGGGAGGGAGACCTGTGGTAGGCAACAAAAATGATTACAAGTCTGAAGCACATGACTTACAAGGAGAGGCTGAATGAACTAGGCTTAGTCAGTCTTCAAAAGAGTGAGATGGGATTTGAGAGCAACCATCAACTATCTGAAAAGGGTTTCCAGGGAGGATGGAGTTAGGCTGTTCTCAGTGGTGGCAGAAGACAGAACAAGGAAGAATGGTCTCAGGGGAGGTCTAGGCTGGATATTAGGAAGAGATTTTTCACTAGAAGGATGGTGAAGCACTGTGATGGGTGGAGGTGGCAGAATCACCATCTTGAGAGGATTTTAAGGCCAGGCTTGACAAAGCCCTGTATAGGATAATTTAGTGAGATTTGTCCTGTTTGAGCAGGGGGTTGGACTTGATGACCTTCAGAATTCCCTTCCAACTTTAATATTATATGAACTGGTGCATGTATAATGGATGTAGCAAAAATTCCACTGCCAACTAGCAGAAGTAGTTTAATTTTTGTACTATGATGTAACAACTATAAAATGACCTCAAAAAAAAGAAGTCTTTTTCTGATCATAATATGCATTTCATATGGTGTGTTCTGTTGTCACTGTGACTCAGATCTTTGATTTAAGTTTGTAAAGAGAGGGAGTGCTCAGGAAAGGACAGAAATAATTTTTGCTTATTGTCCTATGTACAGAATTGCGATATTTCTACCTAAAAGGTTCTAAAAAAAGGGCAAGAGATATGTATAGACCCATATTTTTACCAGTATTCCTTCTTACACTGAAAATTCCTTTATATGACAGACATTAAATTTACTTGCAGTGTAAGTTCCAAAGGGGTAGCTGTGTTAGTCTAATTCAGTAAAACAAACAAGGAGTCTGGTGGCACTTTTAAAGACTAACAAATTTATTTATTACATCAGCTTTTATGGGAGAAAATTCTACTTTGTCACACGCTTGAAGATGAGGAACTTACAGAACCATAGCAAAATAAATGCAGGAGAGTGTAAGTCATAAGATCAGATCAGACTGTTATAGCAAATCAAAGCAGCTGTTTAGATTTTTGCACTGTCCATGCAGGAAGTATGACAATATATGTACATTGTAGTCTCAGCCTCAAGGGATATAGATTTCATGTCAGACCTTGCAGAAATATACACATGAGTCCAAAGGCTTATGCTAGGCCAGGACAGGCCAGATTCCACTCAATTACCCTATACCCAGCATATGGCTCCACCCAATTCCACTACCCAGCATATGTAGCCTTGAGCCGATACAAAATTTTTATCTGCATCCAATCCATAAAAATGATCTGCATGCATAAAGTGGGTACAGTATCTGCCAATATAAAGTGGATATTCAGGAGCTCATTTATTTCCTAGTCCATTAAAACACAGATTATCTCTCTGGGCATGGTGCAAAGTCTATCCATTCTTGAGGCTATGTGAAGAAGAAATGGGGTTGAAGAATGCAAAGGCTGGATTAATGAGGCTGCTGTTTGGCAAGATGATTGGTACAAGAAGGTTGATATGGTCATGTCTTTTGACCGTTTTCAATTGTTATTCCTCTGTTCACGTCAATGTTAATAAAAAGCACCTGGAGCTATTGGTATATACCTTCAAATGCAAACACGAAGAACAAAAGAATATCTAAATCTCAACTGAGGAGCTCTGTTGCTCTGGTGTAAGGCAGCCTTCATAAATAAGCTAAACTATTCAACAAGCCCTATTAAAAACCTTGTGTGACACTTCACTACCTTAGTTTTTCCAGTAAATAACTTTTAAAAAAGTTACACCTTTTTGAAGTTTTAATACAGCTTCAAAATGTCTTTCTACCATTTGTTCCATCAATACTTTTATATTATATATGATCACTCACTCAGAGAGCAAAAGTAAGAGACTATGTAAAGAAAGGTATCACATCACTGCAATTCGACTAATTAAGCCTGTGTCAGCATTTCCTTTATATGTTTGCTTTTTACTACCATAAATTTGTGCACCTGGTCTCAGTCCAACACCAAATAATTGAACTAAATTAAAAAAATCTGGATCTGCACGTGTTGAAATGAAGAAAACCTATTTCAGGGCTCCAAAAAATTAAACTTGCAGTACAGAAGGTCACTAAACATTACAGTCCAGGCTCAGTGGGAGGCCAACCAAAGGTAGGCTTGCTGCAGAAGCTGTATCCGCCAAAAAGCCACACCTGTTCTATAGTTAGAACTACATACCCAACTGGGGGAAACAGACCTCTTGTTTATCAGGACTTTGCTCCAACCCCTTGTATTAAATTCTCATGGCCTTGAAGTCACCCCCTCAAGACAACATATGAAGCAGCAATTAATTCTTTTTGCTGAATTTACTCGCCTATTTGGTTGTTGCTAGAGAGTGGTCAGAGAGGAAAATGAGTAATAAAGAGGCAGCTTATTCTCCCTTTCTGCCCAAAGAAGTATTTCAGTTCAGTGGATCTTTCATTTCTCTTCTTGGCTGATCTCTGAACTCTCCCAATAATACTGACAATGACATAATTGCCAGAGAGCAATTAGTCTAGCAAAATCAGAGCTGCTGTTCATGGGAAGGGAGTGGCTCAGAATGCCTCATTACACAGTCTGTAACTGCAGCAGCTACTCCTCTCAGCATAAGGAATAGCCTCTGTGGGTGAAGAGCCCAAGAGGCTCATGAAGTTACCAGGGGTCATCACATATGAAGGCAATTTCTGCAGAACCTGGATCTTGAAAACGGTAGCTAAAATAAAATCTGTAATTATTAATTTTGAACTATTATATTTCATTAACCAAGCTCAAAGTTTTAATCCTGAGCTTTTTGCTCACATAAACCATGACCAACAGTTTTGTGGTACAAGGGGTTGTTTTAACGTGCTTGTGAAAGCTCCTGGTTGATAGTCCTGGAGACTGAAATCCTTTATTTATTCAACGAGCACGTACAGGAAGACCAGCAGCAGTGGAAGCCTCCCCTCCTAGATCCACCAGCGTGCCTCAACACAGATTTATAGTAAAAGATTTTTAAAGAGCCATGAAAAATGCCAATGTGCTTAACTTCATTCCAACTGATGGAAAACCTGTGGCACTGTTTCAGGTGATCATGTCATGGGCTTAACATCTCCATTTCGGCAATGCAACACTAAACTGACATTTTAAGATTCAATATTTTTGCAAATTTGTAGCAGCCTACTGTATACACACCCAAACTTACTTTCTAAATGTTGATGATATAACCCAAAACATCTACATTTCTGATTTACTAATCATATAAAAACCTATTCAGCAAATAATAAGATGGGTATCATTGCTATCTAAGCCTTTATAATTATGCAAAAGGGGGGGCTAAAAAAGTTTAAAATGTTATTTACTCAATGCTTACCCTGTAATGAGACAATCACACATTAAAACTACTGTTATAACATGCATTGATCAATTCAATAAAGAGTTACTCTAAACAGGTGCTGGAACTAGGGCCACCATTGCACTCCCTGGCTTGAAGCAGTTTCCACCACACACAGGGTTTACAGTTTGGTTCAAATGGTTCTCAGTACCCCTACTGTATGAATTGTTCCAGAACCCCTTGTCACTGTGCAGTGATTAATTTGCTTTCCCCATCTAAAACCAATAACACTACAGAACAACTGCTTGCCAAATTTTATTTTTAAACTCAAAGCTGCTTTTAGTTAGTAAAGTGTTAAAGAAAGCATCACATACAAAAAGAAAACTGATAAATATCTGAATTATTTTTGAATAAAAATTAAGAGCAATAATGAACATCGAGATCTTGGAGGGGAAATTCAGGAACAAAGAAACCTAAATTGTTACCATAAAACATTGCACATGCATTCATTTGTATATGACTAACTGCATGTTCAGTTACCTATTTTGTGTATGAAAATATTTGTTTTGTGTGTATCTGTGTTTTGTAGGTGCAACATAGGCAACTACAGTACATTTGAAAATGAAACCCTAACATGCTGTTGTCCAGATTAAGCCTCCTAAATGTGAAGCACCACACCAGGAGAAGCTGTGATCTGTTGGAAGTTCACACTGGGCTTCTTTCAGTACTGTTTTCTAGTAGAGCGTAGTACAAAGACAGACATTATAGGTCTCCACTTTGTCCCGATTCAAATCCCATGGGTCATTCAGCACTGTTGCCATTATTATGGGCCTCCCTGTGCTGTCAAAGAATGGTGCTTGCTAAATTATGTCTGCATATTGTGCTGAAGCACACAGTGGAGTGAAAAGACTGCATATTTTCCATTATACCTGCAATGAAGAACCATAATTTGTCTCCAATTTTCAGTTGAGAAGGAATCTTTATGGCTGCATTACTGAAGATAAGTTTATATTGGAAACATCAACCTCGTTTTATAGTGCATAATAGGAAGGCTACTAGTCCTGTTTTTTGGATAATAACTATGTTATGGAACCTAATTTCTCAGAGAGCATTTTAAATATATTTAATTAAAACACAAGCCCCATAAAGTATACATGTTATTCACAGTCAGAAGATTACATTCATGGAGAGATAAGAAAGAGGCCACTGCAAACTACTGTGATTTTAACTGGGAACTATTTCACTTCATGTAATTGACTTTTATGTTAAGAGGTTTTTGGGAGAAAAAGAAACAATAAATGGAAAACGGTAAGGGGAAAATTTCTCTCAAGCAATGTTTTTATTTAAACATAGGTATATTTTTGACTACTTGAGTAACAATACTTCCTCACTGCATCTATTAAAAATTAAAACATTATCTGTAATAATTTTGAGAATTCAAATTTGAAACTAGTAAAAAAGATATAACATAGCTACCTAATGTAACGTAACTATCACCAACTGTGTTTATAGAACTGGCTAATTGTCCATTTATAAGCCTCATTCCCTGTGTTGCTGGCAAAAAGATAGTTTAAGTTAACAATAGGCTTATTGAAAAATTTACTGCCATTCAGATGTGTTCGTGTTTAAACCTTTCAGCCAGCAAATGTTAAGACTTGAAGTGCACAATTTTTATTGCCTTTGCCAAGAATTATGGAAACCCGTGCCAAAACTAACACAACCATTTGGAGCAGTTGTAGATTACGAACCCTATGCTACATGTGACCTCTATTTAAAGCAATGTATAACGTCCCACATTGGTATAGTCAAAATGAGAATACGTGATGCAAGCAATAGTTAACCAAGTCAAAACATTATAAATGAAATACTATAGTATTACTTTTTACAGACCTTGCTCAAAAATTGGATGGTGAAAAGGAGGCATAGGAAGTTTTTCTGTCATCCAGGGGTCACAGAAGTAGGCCTGAAGCCAGGCTGTGCACTGTTTCAGTGGTTCTGTCATTTCCTCTGGGCCCTCGCATACCTCACAAGTAACTGAGGCCTCCTTAGTGCTGAAAAAGTGATAACATTAATTTAATAAGTTTTAAAGGCAGGCTGCTGAAGATTTTACCATACTAAAGGCATGGAGAAAATGCTTATTATATTAAACGGAAGAAAAATGTTAATGTTACAGGGACTTATTTTTCCCCTCATAAACACTAACCCAGAATGCTTCTTCATGAGGAAAAATGAAAATCAAATTAGAAAAGGAATTTCAATAAAGCAGTAGCTCAGTGTCCAGCTGGAGAAGAAAGCCTGAGTAATACTTTGTCATATACTTTCCAATGCAGGCTGACTGAAATGTGTACTATTTATAATATTTTGTACTCACATTATAAAAATGAATATTTCATACCTCTTAAAGTATTGGGAATATATACACACACACACCTAATTAAAATGCTCAGTAATTTAATCCTGTTCATTGTCTCCAATTCTTTTTACCAGTCTGACAAGTGTAAAACAATGCAGAACATCAGTAGTCAACATAGTCATTATCTTTAGAAATGCAATGACAAATACAAGGTGAACAAAGAATAACACCTGTGAGAAATACAAGACTTTAAAAAAAAATTACCTGTTTGGAGATCCACTGCCTAAGAATGGAAGAATGCCATGCACAGATGTAAGAATGCTTAAAAAGAAAAAAGGTGTAGGGTGGGGGATGTCTGATGGCAGAGGGGAAACCAGAACTTAAAAAAAGCACAAGTCCATCAACAGGACAGTAAAATTACATATTCTCAACATAGTCTCAGTGGTTGTACTGTGCTAGGGATAAAGTTTTCTCTCTTTCTTACTCCCTGACACCTCACAGAGTCTGATAATCACAGTGGAGTTTCCCTTGGGACAGAGGAAAGGAAATACCATTCAATGGAAGTAGCACTTTCCTCTTCCAGCTTTTATCATCAGGTTTTTGCTTCCCTTCACTTCTGGATGTGAAGGGAAGCAACTGAGAATTAGTTTGCTTTAAAATGAGTTCTTAAATTTTCTGAATACTTCAAAATGTAACAAATATTGCAAAGAGTACCTACAAATGTCACAATATCCATTTTTGCCCTTGCACATGATTTTCTTCTTTTCTTGATGTAGAGGGTTTGTAGAGGGTGGGGAGAGAAGGGCAGTAAACTGGCTTTTATTATGTGCAGCATTGTATTGCACAATATGCAATTCATTTGATTTCTTGCATAAGAGCAATACAAAGTACATAAACATTGCATAGGCAATGTATTCATTTGAGATTTTACTGATAGACCATTTGGACAGAGCAGGCTGCTGAAAATGGGGAGTTCTCTTCTGAATGTCATTCCACTTTAATCCACAAATTTCCTGTAGAGTAAAGCAAACTTATCCAGGAGCCTACAAGAGCCTTCCTGAAACCGCACATCCATAACATGGAACACTGCAGCCTTTGTGGGTGTGCCTGAAAGTCCATGACAATTAAATTATCTTTATGCACTAACAGAATTAATACGCCCATTGGAGGAAGATTATTAAAATGCTCCTATACACACCATAAATGGTTATATACAGACCTGACATCATGAATTGATGTCAAGAAGAGCAACCGCACTTACTTAATGCTGCCAGAAACATTTCAGCAGCCAGTGTTTAAGATCCTTCCTGATAACTCATCCATCAATTTTCTGATTATTATAGAAGAGATGATTTGGAATCTGCCTCATCCTACTCAGGGTGCCTTTGCTGTCACAAGAGACCACTCAGTCTGGATTCTAGTTCTGGTTTCTTGTTTTATGTTGATGTGCTCAGTCCCAGGAAAAGGAAGCTCTACATGGCTTTCCTACAGCATTGCCCTTAACAGTACCACAAATTTAACAGACCAATTCCCTGATGAAAGAATGGTGGTTTCAAGGCAAAGTACGGAGAGTGGAATTAGGTGATCTTCTTTGTAGTAATAAAAGTACAAAAGAATCCCAGCAGGGGCAGGGTAAAATAACACAAGGCTATTTAGTCGCTTCAGTCACACAGATGGGGGTGGGTAGAAGGCTGAAGTATGTAACTTAGCTTTGCAGGTCTTCCTTTGGAATGGGGCTCCAGGCAACTGCCCTGCTTGCCACTCCTGCACTTATGATCCACCTAAACCTGTCCTGCAACTCCTTTGGGGATTGCAACCCCCAGGTTGAGTTGAATACCCCCTTGAAGACCTCTGTATACCCCTAGGAGTACATGTACCACTGGTTGAGAACCGCTGCCTTAAGACAATTTGCCAGCATGCCAAAGTATCATATGCTTAACAAAATATTTTCTCTTAACAGGAAACCTAAGCAAATGAAAAACATGTGATACATCAGTGATGACATGAAAGATTCCAAGCCTGTTTTGGCCACAAGGCAGCGTTGCAACAAGACCTAAAAACCTCAAATGCCTGATCCACAAATGCATATGAAACTGAAAACAACAGGATATCAATGTAATCAAACACCTAACTCCTGTGTCTGCCTCTAGATAGGATTAATGATGTATAGTCAGAAGCTATCTTAGGGATCAGTCTTAGAAGTGAAACTCTCATCTGTTTGAATTGTGCATGATTGAGTGGCCAGCAATTCTCCACAATGCTAAGTCGTTTTCTAACTAATTGTTAAGCACTGAAGATCACATAATTGCTGATTAGCAAAACAATAATGTAGAAGAAAAGAGAAACAAAGGTGAGAAGGGTAAAAAACCAAACAGACAGCCTGCAACAGATGATTAAACAATCTAATAAAAGCTTTAAAATGCAGGTTAAGAAATGGTTTGGCATATAAGAAAAAAAATCAGAAGAAACTGAGGAAGATTCAGCTGTGCACCTAGTTTCCCCAACAACCTACCAATTAAATGTAAATTTGTTTCTCTTCCCCCTGTTCCTATGACTAGGCTATAACTGGGGGATGAAGAGGGGCTTTTGTTACTGTCCTTTGTAAAAGTTTCTTACACTTTTTATATTCTTTTGGGGTTTAAAAATATTGGTCAAAGAATTTAATTCAATGGAATAATTTATGTGCATAAACTTATTCACATGCAGGCTTGGGGCCTTAGACAGCAATCTCTCTGGGTCAAGGACTAGCTTATATTACTTTTGAACATCATTCTGTACAAGGGGGGTCCCACCTGCTTGGAGACCCTAGGAACTCACTCCATGTAAATCATCATAATAAAATAATATAACCCTTGAAATCTGAAACAGCACAAAATTAGTGAACTTCTCTATTCAATGTAAAGAGTGACACAATATGCCTTCAAGATTCTGGTAACCTCACCAGTTTTATATTTGCTTGTTTGATAGTTGTAAGTATGCTATGACTTGGACTACTCCACTATGGAGAGAAGTATGGAAAGCGTAAAAACTCACCTCACCTTGAGAAGTAATGATGATTCTCTGATATGTGTCTGGCTAGGTGCTCCACGGTAGGTGTGCGTGCACATGCACACTGCTGATCAGAGAATTTCAACAGAAGTCCATACCATCACTTCCTGTTGCATGCATGCACGGCTCCTCACCTACCACAAGGCTAGTCAGTATCTGAAGGCATTCCCTCCTCAGTGCCTTCTCTACCACAGAGTCAATCAGCAGCTTTTCAAAGTAGAGAGGAGGAGGGTAGGTCGTGGAGCACCTAAAGGTCCACACATCTTAAAGAACCATCGTTACTGGGAGTAACTTTTTCAAGTAGCCTCTATAACACTACTTGCTATAGGGGATGCCCAAAGATTAGCCAACCCTGGATACTGCGACTGGGGAGATGAATCAGATACAGACGACAGTACTGTGGTGCCAAACTGGGCATCTGTAGCAGAAGTCTACAGAATGGCATAGTGTCCTTCAAAGGTACTTGCACATGCCCAAGTAACTGCTCTGAAGATTTCAGATATAGGTATACCCTTGGAGAAGACAAGTGAAGAGTAGACCGACCTTGTAGAATGTGTGCATGTTGAAGATGTGGATGTTCCATTAAACAATTAATAGCAGAGTTTAATACAGGCAGGAAGTGTCTGTACTGAGATCACTTACCTTTTAATCTATCTGCAATGGAAAGGAAGAGCCTCAGTAATTATCTAAAAGTCTTTGTCCTAACACGAAAGCTCTCCTCACATCGAGTGTATGAAGGACTGCTTCCTTGTTTTCTCCAAGGGATTTAGGATAAAATGTTGCCAGGTGGACGAGCTGATTCATGTGCAAAGTGGAAGTAGCTTTAGGAGCGAACTTCACTTGCAGGGACAAACAGTAAAAGGATTATGCCATCTCCTCCATCCTTCTGGTCGAAGTGATGGCAATGAAGACTATGGTCTTCACAGAAAGGTGAAACAAATGGAGTCTTGTGGCACTTTTAAAGACTAATACATTTATTTATCACATAAGCTTTTGTGGTAGGATTTCCTCCTAAATTGGTTAGTTTTTGAAAGTGCTACAAGACTCCTTGTTTTGCTGAACTAGACTAACACAGCTACCCCTTTGAAATAGAAAGGTAAGTTAGTGAACAAGTGGCCTTCGGTTCGAATGGCATTCTAGTCAGACCTCTTAATATTAAATTAAGGTCCCATTGTAGAGTGGAGGGCCTGGGTTGAGGAAAGAGGTTTTCTATGTCCTTAAGAAACCTCTTTGTAGCTGGGTGGGAAAAGATAGCCTTCTACTTCTTGTTGGAAGGTTGCAATTGCTGCCAAATGAACCTTCAACAAGCTAAGAGAGGCCTGACTTCTTTTAGATAACAGGTAGTCTAGGTCCACTGGCAGGGTGGCTGTATTAGATTTCTTGGCTTGGCACAGATCTGGAATGTCTTTTGTTTCTGGATACATAGTACTCTTTCTATTGTGTAATAGGACCTCCTGTACCTTCTTAGAGCAAGACACTTTTATATGTGGAACCATGAAAAAGCCACACTTTGAGCCTTAGGATCTACAGATTGGGAGGAGGATGTGTTCTTCATTCTGTGACAGGAGGTGAGGAATGACTGATAGAGACATCAGAGGACATATTGCAAGCTGTGACAGGTAAGGGTACCATATGTGCCTGAGCCACATGCGGGAAATCAGAGTGATTCCACTTTTCCCCTTTATATCTTCAGTAGGACCTTCTGTAATAGAGGGAATAGGGGAAAGGCATAAAGGAGGCCTCTCTCCAAAAGGAGGATGAAAGCACCTCCCTGGAGTGATATCCAATCCCAACTGTGGAACAGTACTGCATACACTTGTTATTTTGATAAGTAATAAACAAATCTATTCTTGGTATCTCCTATTATTGGAATATATCATGTACGATTGCCAACTATTTCCCATTCATGCAGGTAGGAATTTGTGGCTGAGATTGTCGGCTGTTGTATTGTTCATTCTTGGCAGGTAAGCAGCTGATTTCAGGATGTTGTGGGAGATGCATCAGCTCAAAAAACTTTAGCACTTCTACACACAGAGAGTGACCTAGTGCTTCTCTATCAGTTTATGTGGGCATACAGGTCATGACCTTTGTATGAGTGCCCTTGATTAACAGGAGAAAGTGAGTCCATGTGTATCTGACTGCTCTGAATTTGAGCAAGTTGATGTAAAGGTAAGATTCTGCTGGGGACCATTTTCCCTGTGTTGTTGACCATTCAGATGCCATCCCATGAAGGATGTGTTGGTGGTCATGAATACAGGCAGGAGTGATTGAGTAAACAGGATTCCTATACCAATGTTTGCTGGATCCTTCCATCAGTCTAAGGATTGTTTGATCCTGGTGGACACTAACAGAAGTTTGTTTTGAAGCATCTGAGGAAGTGGGATTTTCTCCCATGAAAGCTCATGAGAAAAATAAATCTGTTAGTCTCAAAGTGCCACATGACTCCTTGTTGTTTTTCTGCTGGACTAGACTAACATGGCTATCCCTTTGGAAATATATCATCTCTGTTCGGCCTATAAACTAACTGAACTACATATCTTAGTCTGGCATGAGTCCCAGAAGCTTGAAGCCTCATCTGACTGGATGCTATTTTCTCTATCAATAAGAAAAAACTGAGAAATCTGTGATATGGTTGGAATGCTCTTGCCTGGGTGGAGCTGAGGCAGGCTTCTATGAATTCTAGTCTCATACTGGTGTTAAGGTCTGTTTTTGTTAGCTGCTCTGTAGCCTCAGAAATAGGTCCTGGGTGGCCTGAAGTGACTTGCTGGGCTTCTGCAAAGGATTGTGCCCTGAGAAGACAGTTGTACAGTTACAGATAAATCATGCTAACTTGGTAATGTAAGTGGGCCACCACTACTGAAAGGATCTTGGAGAATACCTTGTGGGGCAATGACAGACCCAACAGGAGTACTCTGAATTGACAGTGGTCCTGTCCCAGTGTACATCTGAGGGAATGCCTGTAACTCAGTATGTGGGAGATGGGGAAGTAAACATCCTGAAGGTCGAGAGGCAAGAACCAATACCCTTTCTCTCATGCTGAAATGACTGTTGACAGCACGATCATCCTGAATTTCTGCTCTCTGATGTATTTGTAGAGTGCCCCGAGGTCCAGTATGAGTTTCCAACCTCTTGTTTTCTTTGATATTAGGAAGTATCAGGAGTAGAAGCCTTTGCCTCTGAGATGTAATGGCACAGATTCTATGGCGCCTGTGCTGAGGAGATGGTTCACCACTTGGCATTGTAGACTCTCACTGGAAGGATCCCTGAAGAGGGATGGGAAAGAGTTTTTGGGAGGAGAAGTGGAAGGCATATCCATCTTGGATAATTCCTAATGCCCACTTGTAGGAAGTTACCCATTCCCTGGTGCTGCATTACTGAGATTTCTGCTGGTGTTGGCAGCACAGAGAATAAACTGCATCCATGATGCTGAATTTGGAGGGAAGTGTAAGAATAAAAATTCTGCATCTTTTGCTGGCACATAATACTTCTTGTCTGCTCACTTGCATCTTGGCAAACAGACTCGGGGATTTTCCATACAACTGTGGCAGGATCCAGGAACACCTCGTTGACTGGGAAGGCCTCTCTGGCAGAGATGAAGGAGTGCATAATATCCACCAGTTTGTAGTGGGGCTCGGTTACATCATGCAGTTGTATTTTTAAAGCCTTTGCTACTGGCTGAGTCAAATTTTGAAAGATTTAAAATCATCCACTATGGATGGTGAGGGTGAGGTGGGAATCACCATTGGATGAGGATGATGAAAGTCAGACCCAAGGGGTGTCCTCAATTTCTGCCCCAGTCTTAATTTCCTTTCCCCAGTTGTTCAGGATGTACTGAAGCCCTTGATGCTGCCACCAAAGGATGACGGTTCCTTGACTACTGGTATATCACACTTGGTATCTGGGTGGTTTGCCACCTCTGGGCCTGCCAGCAGTCCCTAATATGGCCAATGACGGTAGGAGGCTGCTGACTGGAACCATGGTTTCAAAACCATGGGGACTGAGGGCCAAGTGGGCAGTATGCCTACATCCTTGATGAAGGTGGGACCTGTATGGTGGGTGAGTGGTTGGAGCCCAAGTCCTCTTGCTGACTGTCCAGATCTTTTGAGGAGAAAGGTGGTGCATGGCCTGGAGATGTCATGGAGCTCTGTGATCTGGGCGAACTGGAGCCCTGGTGCTAAGTAGGGATAATTCTGATGCACCAGCCATTAAGATGTCCACTGCATATGTGAAATCCACTGGTATATGCATTATCAGTGCTGACGGTTGTCAGTACTGAGAGGTCTGTATCAATGGAGTCAGCAATATGGACCCAGTCATGCAGTCTGTTGGTGTCACTGATTACATCAACGTAGCCTTTGCTGGGACGGATCCCCTTTGTTTCTCATGTCCCTTAAGTACAGGAATTTCCTTGCTTGTGCCCCCCAGGTTTTTGGGCAGATCAACTAGCTTGGTCTGTGCAGTACTGAGCATACCTCTGATATCACGTCCAAACAGCCTCAGTGCCATCAGTAGCAAAGATATTGATGGGGCTAGAGCTGATTTATGGCTTGCCCAGAGTTTGCTCTGGGGACTCACTAACTTTTTCTTATTGGTCTTGAATAAGTAGCTCATTTCCTTAGGATCACCTGCTTTTGTTGTAGAAGACTGTGGTGATAGCTCTTGCTGGGAGTCCAGCAAGGACCAACTCCATGAACTAGAGTTTAAGCCTTAATACACTATCTTTCCTGGAGCTGGGTTCTAGCTGCTGGCACCACTCAATACTTTTGTTGGTTGTGCTTTTCACTCAAGCAGTGATCACAGAGCAAATGACTGTCCATCACTGGGATGGATTCTTTCCAGCTAAGATACTTTTTGGAGCCAGGCATACCCTTATCTAGGGCCAGAGACCATCCTTTCTGTAGATAGATAGATAATGACACAATCAGTCTGAATGGCTTCCAGAAAGTACTAGAAGGTCAATCAATCAGTCCTAGGCTCAGCAAATTACTTTTCCCCCGGTAGCTGAGCAGGGGATTAGTATAGGTTAATTAGCAAACTTGGAGCTAATCAAGGCCCTGCCCAGGGCAGGCCCAAGGATTGCTGGCATCCCAGCTGAACTATGACTTTGGCATTCTCTCGCCTACATGTTATAAGAGGTAACATATTAATATATTTTTTTTAAATAGAGAGAAAAAGTCACTTCCATCTAATTTCACACCACTTAAAGCCTGGCATCCAATCTGACCAATTTGACTAGTTCAGCTATATGGTCGGACCAGCCCTGACTCCGCCCAAGACATGTTAAAAAGCTTCCCCTATGCTGAAAGGGTATAGCTGGAGTGTGGGAGTGAGGACAGCCACTAGAGTGTGTGAGAAGAGGCAAGGTGCATTTGGAAGGAAGACAGATCTGGCAAAGGAGCAGAACCTTGGTCTGGAAGAGCCCCAGAGGTACAAAGACTGGGCGGGGGGGAAAAACCCCTGCCCAAAGAGTCAAAGGACTTTCGCAGACCTTGAGGCCTGAGGAAAACAGACCCAGCGCGAGAATGAAGTGCAGGACCCACCAAGGGAGAGGAGGAACTTTGTCACAAAACATATATGTGGACATGGCCAACTAAAAAGAAATGAAGTACTAAATAAAGAGCTTCAAGGAAATCTAAACATTTATAAAACTATAGGATCCAATGAATAGATGACCAACGAATGGGTAGCTGTCAGCTCCATCTCTATCTGGGGATAGCAGAGATGGATCTAATGAGGGAATGCCCGCATACACTGGCTAGCCTCTTGGCAGGCAGGCAGCCATGTATGTGTGTGATGGGATATATTGCTACTGAAATTCTCTAGTCAGCAGTGCAGGAGCGCGCACACACCAACAGTGGGGAACTCATAGGGATACTACATGCAGAAGAATTCTTCTTATACCCCTGTGCAGGCTACTCATTTATTATTGCCTCTCCCTGGATCAAGTGGATGAGGAACAGCTAAAGTCTTGGCTCTGCCTCCTACCACATCAGCCTGCACAGCTGAGTGTCTGGTATAAACCAGCAGCAACATTACTACCTTTTACTCTCTCCCTCATGTCCTTGGAATAAGTGGGAAACAGAAATAGTACTGTTCTTCGGAGGGGTGTCTCTGAGGCAAAATGCCTCCCAGGCTCCTGCTGGGGTGGGGGCGAGGGTTCTGTATATGCACCACCCTTTTGCTTGAGGCTTTGCCTCAAGGCACAGTCTAGTCTTAGTTCCAGTTTTCATAGTAAGCAACATAATATGGATCTGCCAAATTATCACTCTTCCTTTAAAAAGATATTTTAATTAGAACATTTGTTGTGTCTATGTACATGTCGTGTTGCACTCACCTGGGGTGCGGGGCACCCAAGTTAAAATTCCTGAGCTGGTGACTAATTATTTCTAAAAAGTGGAATAGCTGCAATAGGAGTGATTGAGAGAGCTCTGCTTTGCAATACACCACAGCCAAATGGTTCTGGTTTGCTTCTGCAATATGGGAATTCCAAGTTCAAACTCCTTTGCCACAGGGGAAGGGGAATTTTATTCAGCTCTCCCATATCCTGGATGAAAGCTCTTTTAAGATAAAGGTTACAAGAGAGGCTGCTGCCACCCTCGTGTGCGTGCGTGTGTGTGCGCGCGCGCATGTGTAATTATTCAGCAAATGTGTATCAAATTTGCAAATAGCTTTGGGTTGACCAAAATTACATTTTTCTGCAAATAAAATATATAATCTACCACACTCTTTTCCTTCCGGCACGTCTTCCCTCCATTCTGAGCTGTATAAAAGTGCCACCCCTTTCTTTCTTGAACCTATTAGCCATCAAAAATATTTGACTTTACAACAACAGCTGCTTTTAGAGGATCAAGGTCTAGTAACCTTTCTGAGACTTCATACCCACAATTTGGCCACACTAGATCCTGCTCCAAAGATGTCTCAGAGAAAGCCCCAAAATATGTATCCAAAAAAATTTAGAGTACAGATTACATGTTTTTTTCCTCGGGGACATTTCTTTTATTTAGTGTTTTATATTTCTTTGGGAGTTTCTGAACACCCTGTATTGCTCTCCTTACTCAGCCACTTTCCTGTCTTTGCCTATTGTTCAATTTTAGGAGGCAAATGCTCATCTAAAGCTTACACTATATGTTTGTAACTAGCCTTCAGCAGTGTATATACAAAAAGATGGGGAACCTCTCTGTTAATGTTTTTTCCCTGACTGGTCCCAAAGGGAAGGGCCTTAATCCTTGGCTTTACAGCCACCAATGGCAGGGAGCCAAGAGAAAACAAAACAACAGCCAAAGTAACCACAGGTTCTATGCTATACCTATGGGTGCTTGAATCTTGAACTAAGACATAACAAAACTTAACTTTTATTTTTACACATGAAAATAAAATAAGCATATTCATCCATGAAAGACAAGAAACTAAAGAGCAGTTATTTCAGTGAGTTTCACAGCTTTCTCAACAAGCAATAACCTTCAGTTTAATTGGAACGGTCTACATGCACATTTGCTTGATGAAGGTACCGCATAAACATTTTAAATGCGTTTCAGAACAGTATTCATGTGTCCAAGTGTGGCAGATTTGTCCATATTTTTTCACTGAAATATACTGTTTCACCTTTCTATTAAAAGATTTCATTGGCTTCCCTCAAAAGAAAACCATGCACACATTTTATTTGCAATTTTGCTAGTATAATGAAAACCATTGCTTTAAAATGCATTTTTTGGGCAAGGGGAAGAGGATTCTGCATTTTTCCTGTATTACCACTGCTCTTACTGGGAATGTAAAGTCTTTTACTTGTTTAGGTTAGTCTTGTTTAAAATTAGGTGCTGTCCAGCATCCTTGGAGGATACAACTTCCATTTCTTGCCATATTTCTAGTCTGCAAACTGAATTTAAAATGTGACCCGTATTTCTTAGCATTTCCCACTCTTATAAGGACATTTGCAGAATTTTTATAGCAGTAAAATTTATCTTAAATTGATTTTTTATGCTTGTGCTAAAACCTCTGACTTACTCTGCATATTTCTACTTTAGAGCTCCTTTTTAACACTTTCTCTTTTTCTCATGTTAAATAACTATTCATGATTGAAATGCTGCTAATGACTTTGATCCTAAAGTAAGGATTTATGACACAATCTTTAACATGGTTGACATACTCATACAAAAATTTTATTATTCTAGTCTAACCAAAAAAAAGTCCACTTAAAATCAGTGATTCTAGTTCTTTAAAAAGTCTTGTATTATCATCATTGTTCTCCCGCTTATTAACATAACTACAGTGTGACAGTATCCACAGCAGCTACATCTATGAAAGAGGGGCTCCTAAAGACTTTTCTGCAGCAGAGATCAGAAATCCAAATCATTACTGAGCTCAGCAGCGCAAGGTTGTTCAAAAATCATCTCTGGATTTTCCCAGGTGGACAGAGCATTCAAATAATAACTTCCTGCTTGTTATATTAAAATATCTAGAAACTTGTTCACCTCTCCACTAGTAAGTGCACAGTGCCTTAGCCCAATAGCAAAAACCTCTGCAGTGTCAATCATCAGCTACACAATATACAAAGAACGACTTTCAGCTGAGACAAGCTTACTGTAGCACAGTTCCCAACAGCGTGGCCAGCAGGAGGCTCCCTTTTGGATCACTTATGTTCACAGCTGCCTACAAACCAAGATCTCAGTTTGAGTCTCAGTTGTGGCAATGTACAAGACACTGACAGGAGGAATTCACTACTGGCTAAGTACCACCCAACAGGTATAACATGGTTTCATACTGTTCTTTTTACTATAACTCCATCACTGGTTTTATTTACTTTGCTTTTTGTAAGCCTCACAAATAAGGAAAAAACTGGACCCCTGCTCATACAAAGCAGAGAATGGTGAGATCTCTTATCTAATTTTTAGATCCTCATTTGAACTGTATTTTTACATGAAACAACAGAAAGGAACAGAATGTTTTTAACAGAGGGAAATAAATACAAAACCATCTGTTTCAGTTTAATAAGGCTTCATCCAAGACATATGCAACTACTGGCAAACTTAGAAATGCATTCATAATGAACATGTAAACAGGAAATTGACTTTGATATCATTGTTGAGGAAATGCTAGATTTTAGTATGTGCCTATGAAAGTTTTTAAAGTTTTCTAAATGGCTTCCCATTATGAGAAGCAGAGGAGGCCTAATACTATGTATAGGGATGTAATGCCGCTCTGGTTAACCATTCCAAATTGGTATGGCTTTTACTTAAAGCTTCCTAAGTGGTATCATCCCTCCCCGCAAGGAATTTAAGAAAATTTAACTGAAACGTTTGAAGATGGACTTTGATATGTCATTAAACGTATCACAAGGGCTCAGAAGGCAATTTCCTTGAGATGCAGAATCCTGGTAAAAATAGATCAATTCATTCTAAGAGTGTTACACCGGTACCTACAACTACAATATGTACAGTTAGCATATAAAGCTAACTTCCAGTGTAAGTGATCAGGAATATTCAGGTATTTATGAACTGGTGATTACCTCACCCTCTAGTGGCTAGCCTGGGAAAAGTTTATGCACACTGCCACAACTGCTGGGAGCAAACAAAGACGCTCCTTTACTTTAGGTTATTTTAATAAACCCAACAAGAATAAAAATTGCAAGGTCTATTCCCTGTGCTATACGTATACAGTCAGCTAATGACCGTGGCCATGGGTGTAAATTCAAAATAATTGCATATTTAGTATATGGATGGAAGAATCATATAATATTCCCTACAGAGAATAAGAGTAAGGACCTGGAAAGAAAGGGGAAAAAAAAAATCAGTAAGCTGCCAATGGACATTGTCTTTTGTTTTTGTATTTTTTGTATCATACTGAAAATCTGATTCAATTCTCTCTGAATTAAGGCTCTCATCCCATCCCTAATATCACTGTATTTTGATACTGCAACACATATAGTATGTGAGATCATATGTTGGTCTGAGACATCCTACTATCCCTAGGGACTTAGCAAATGTAAAACTCATCAGACATTCAATTGTGTCACACTGTATGTTTGTTTCAATACCTAAACATAATTTCTTAGAATGTATTTATTTAACCATTAATTTTTTGTATATGAATAATATTTTTTGTATTAAATATATTTTGATTGCAGTAAAGCGGCTCTGGGGCTTTTTATGATCACAAGACTTGCAAAATGGCCTGAAGAATGTATCTACTGTGGTATCTCTAATAGAAAACTGAAGTTCTCGTGGAAATATCCGAGCATTTACAGCATAGCACAGTATTCAACTTTTGCAGTTTGAACTGTACATACAAGTTGGTTTGTGTGAGTGAGAGTATATGAGAGAAAATAACGACCTTGTATAGGAAGTGGTAGTTTCTTTCCCATTCATATTTTGACTTTGCACTTCCCATTTGATTTGGTACATTGTGATGAATTCCAAAGGCCATTCAATTCTCAGAATTATCATTATGAGCAACAGAGATACAAGAATCACTGGTAGGAATGATACAACCCGGAAGGTGTAGTGTAGGCAAATTTAAGGTACCTTGCACAGCAACATTAACAATCTTACGTTTTCCTCAAAACAAACGTGCAATAACTCCATAACAAACAACAGAGCAAAACAAACTATTGTTTGTTTGAAGCACAGGATAAAATTACATCCAAAACAAACTGGAAAAAGCAAATAGAAACATACCCCAAACAAACAAAAACAAATAAATAATTTTTTGGGTGCATATATGATAGATAGATAGCTAGATAGATAGGTGCATTTGGGACTTCCAGCTCAAAATGAAGTCTTCTCATATTCTCTTGCCCTAACATGAAATTAAGGCCCAACCTAGATAAGTGTTTTATGAACATATGTAAAGAACTCCATGTGGCTGCCATGCTAATCTCCTTGTTAAAGGAAAAAGACCAGAGGCCTTTTGCTGTAGCAGACATGCACTATAAAGAATAGGCTTTGACATGACCTTGGAGTCTTGGTAGACTGCAAGAACGTGTGATGCAATCTGTCAGCAATTCAAACATGGGTCTCTTAGAGACTGCAGAACCTATTTAATGTCACACAAAAATAAAAAATGTGGATGGACTTTGTAAGGGCCTTAGTCCACTGTAGACAAACCTTTAAGGGCCTTTTAACATCAAACTTATAGAAAAGCCCTTAGTAAAATCAGCACACAGGTGGAAAGGAAAATATTTTCTGGATAACTGAAAGTGGCTTCTGTCTCCACTTTAGGAAAGAGTTGAGGATGTCTCCATAACCATACCATATCTTTGAACAGGATAATAGCCAAAAGTTTTAGACAACCTTGATGAGATGAGAAAGCATCTCAGTGACCCTGAAACTTAAGGATTCAAGAAGGATTTCCTATGTAGGAACGTATCCTGGTTACAACAAATACTATTGCAAAACAGTAGATCCAACAGTATTTTATGGTCCTTTCCGATACCAGTTAGCTTCAGTGAGTCCTCTCTCTCAGACATATTAAGTTATTAACAAAAGTTCTTATAGACAATAGATTCCTACATGAATGCAGCATGTTTTAACAGTCTTTGGTACAAACAAATCTGCCTACACCACTAAGGCCCAGCAAAGAGTGTAGCATCCTAAAGGAGTTTCTTCACCAACTGGGTCTAGAGAGGGACTGGTAGTTGAACAACCAGAGGACACCTGCAATCCAGGACAAGAACTAGTGTGATATGACCACAGCTGGATACAATGGTCTTAGAGTGTTGAACTTCGGAAGTTCCCACCTTGGGTGCATGTGCAGAAGCACTGACTCTAGAAGGTCATGTGGTACCTGTTGTGTTAGACACCATTTGGGAAAAGGCACCTTTGATGACTTAAATCTTAGACTCTCAACCTAGTGGTACTAGATTTAAGACGTGATTCAATAAAACTGGTGTCATTGAATATTAGCATTGGAGCTGAGCAAGATAGTTTTTCACATTGTGTGAAAATCTGAGATTTTGAAAATCTCCTGCTTTGCAGCAGGATGAAACCAAGATCTTGTGCAATTTTTCTTGAAATTGCACGAGCAAGATGGATACAAAGAGAGCAACAGACACCCAGCCCAGCACAGTCAAGAGGCCAATGATTAGGGTAGTCACCTGGAAAGTGGGAGAGCCAAGTTCAAGTTTCTGCTCTGCCTAATTCACAGCAGGAACCTAGACCAGGAACTTGAAGCAACATATTTCAGGTAAATGCAATAACCACTGTGCTACTGGCTATCCTGGGGTGAGTTTCTCTCACTCTCTCTCCTTGGAGGGGCATAAATAATTATATATTCATTAGGCCACAGAATGAGAGACTGAGTCTATAGCTTAGTGGTTAGACCACATCAGGAGCTAGAATGTGGGAGTTCCCCACATCTCAGATGAATGGCATAGAGAAATGGACGGGCAAGTGCACATACAAACTGAACAGATATTCCATGTAGGACCCATGAAATGTTTTTTGATGAAAGGTTTGCTGAAACTGGTAGGTTCCTGTGAAAAGTTTTGGTTTGGACAGACCAACATTTTCCAACACTAAAACATTTTGTCAAAACATTCAAGACCAGCTCTAATGATCACTTCTTTTATCACCAGGCAATTTTTAACTTTGCCACAGAATTCATTGTTGGCTTGCTGCAATATACATGGAACTGGTATTAATTAAGAAAAAAATGCAGTTAAAAAAACATTTTTTATTATTTCCATGGCATTTTGCTGTCACATTTAGGAAAACACAGAAAACACAAACCCTTACTCATATGAGTAATTCCTGTCTATGGGACATGACCCATTATATGGTATTCTCTCTGTGAATAAGGGTTAATCCTTTCTGCAGGATCAAGGCTAAAGTGTAAATAAGCAGTCTTAATATTTTAATATATATTTATACCAGCATTAAGTGCAGGTTTTAAAACCTACACATCAAAATGACTTGCTTACAGAAATGGGTGGCATGACATTTTTCACATGTACAAGTCAGTAATAATTAAAGAATGAAATCAGCATTGAAACAAGACTTCAAAGATTCACATAGCCAACCAGATTTTCTTAAAGATGTATAAAATAGAAAAATATATTTAGCTAGGATATGTACTGTCAAGCTTCAATGTGAAAGTTTTAAAAAATGTATTTTATTAACATCTTAATGTCATATAAATAGTTTTTCTTTGATAGATGAAGACAAAAACACCCCAAAACTGCAGATGAATTATCTAGTCCCTAATGATTCCAAAACAATTACAGGATGCAGAGCAATCTAGTTAAATTTTATTCAGAAGCTTACTACACTTGTGTTTTCTCTTATTTTTCTATCAATGAAACCCATGAGGTTTAAGCACAATTCATTATGTATGAGACCCAACTTACAGTGCTTGACTGTTGATTAATAGGAAAGTTTGCTGTATGTACATTTGCAACATTAGATGCATGCAATATGCTAACTTATTCTTTCACTGAAGCTAATTATTTACAAAAATGACTACTTGAGACTACAATTTATTAAATGCATGCATCCAGCCTCAATTTGGCCCCAAAAGACAGCCTGGAATGAAGATCTTTTACATGATGTGACAACTTCTAGAAACAGTGTTATTAATATTGTAAAAGTGGCAAATAAAGAGTTCAAATAGCCTTATGTCTATGTTGTGTTTGTTTTTCGCAACTGAATCAATGAACAAAGCAGCTTTTTATACTTTAAAACCCTTATGAGGCACATTCTTCTTGCGTAGTTTAATTTAGCTTCTTATAAATGAAACGTCTGTACATTGGCAATAAAAGATTAAAAAAGGAGGAGTTGACGTAAATGGGTAAAATACCCCAAACCTGAAATTATTGCAAAAGTACCTCTGTTACAGTTCTTTTAATGGGATCTGAACATTTACCGAAGAACATCTGTACAATTTTTAAACTTTGTTAGAATCATTCAATGTCATATTGCAAATTCAACTGGCAATTTTGTTATTTACCCAACTATTTTATTTTCCAGTAGATTTTTACGGTTGGAAACTTTGCACTAATTGGTATCATTCCTTCACGCGAACACCCAGAAACATACATCAGCATACATCAGAAATTTGGACGCCATGCATTTGAAAAGGTAATCTCAAAAATACATGAATGTTTCCATTTTTAGGTTACATGAAGAAAATATTCGAGTCTTCACACCAACTACCCTTCACCGGCCTTCTGTAATGAGGACTCCCATTCTGCAACCATGAATGTCAGTGGGACTATTCGCATGGTTAAGATTAAACATATACATGTTTGCAGGATAAAAGCGTAAAAGGTAGCTGTGAGAATGAGTTTTTTTAAGTAACCAGCTGCCTGACAGCCACTGAGCCTGCTACTTCTGATGCTCAGAACATTGTTATCTAGCTATCCTGTACTGTTGGTGTGTTCCACAACATACTTATCACAGACTCCTGACTTCACATGCTAAGATAAGGAAAGTCAATTTCAATGTCTAGAAGACTCAAATGATGGTGCAGAAAGTCATTAAATGCTACCGATTGCTCTGTGACATTAGAATTTTGATTGGAATCCTATATAAAGAGACAGACTTCAAACAAGATCCTTCCCTGGATTATTGTGTTGTAGGCCCATAAAAACAACCAACCAACCAACCAACCAAACCTCAGTGGAGGTATGGCCTTAGTTTTTTGAAGACAATACGTTCTGTGAGACAGTCAGACCAGATGGCTACTGAAGAAAGCTAGAAGGTCCATATTATCAGCCCCAGGCTCAGCAATTCCTTTTTCCCCTGCTAACTGAGCAAGGGTTACTCCCGGTTAACTACTATACCTGGAGCCAATCAAGGCCCCCTGTAGGACTTGTTAAAATCTCTCCTCCGGAGACAGGGTGTGGCTGGAGTGTGAGAGTGAGGTGAGCGACCACAGTGTGAGAGAACAGACAAGATGCTGTTAGAAGAAGGATCAGAATACTGGCTGGGGAGAACCCTGAATGTATAAATGCTAGAGGGAGGTAAAACCCCTACCTAAAGAGGGCAAAGGACCTTTCCCTGTTCAGGTGGCCTGAGGAAAAAGACCTTGTCAGAGAGGGATGATTTATCTGGGCACTCCCACACCCAGTGGGACTGCCAGAAGCCATGGGCCTCCCCTGGCAAGAAAGCCATGAAGGGTCCTGTCCAAGCAGAGTCTGGACATTAAGTCAAGTGGGCACAGGGACATAAACCAGGGAATCTAGCTGGTTTCCTGAATAGCAGCATCAGGCTGCTACTTGTGGAGTTTCTGCATTGGGGTACAGAGTCAACAGTGGGACTGAGCTCCCATTTACCTCTACTGGGCATTTCACTGGAGGGACAAGAGCCCCAGCAAAGAAACAAGGGCCTATGAGCAGAGAGCAGCCATCTTAGAAAGGCTGTATTACCTCAGTCAACCCTAGAACAGGAAACACCACTCAGGGGTGAGCCGTTCCCCGACTTATTGCTAGAAGGAAGCAGTGGGCCCACCAAAATAGAGGAGGGACTCTGCCATAGTTTGCTGAAGAAAAATAAAACATCATCATCCACAATATTTTGTGTATGAATGTGCACACACAAAGTTGCAAAGCCAAGCACTACAAAAGCTGGTCATCTAATCTCAATTTTCTCTTCCCTGCTTGCACCCCACCTGCCACCCCCAAATCCTTGTGCCAGTTTCTCCACCACAGTGATTTTTCCAATCTCAGGTCTTCAACCGTCCAAACCAAACCCAGTCTAACCCACTGCCCACAATCCTCCCACCTACCGGCTCCCAAACAGTTTTGTTCTACCAACTCCAGGCCTCTTTCATCAATGACTATTTGATCTCACTCTATCTCACCTCACCTGCTACCAATCAGTTTACTTGGCCAACCAGTCCTGGCTTTCCTTTCATCCCACCATTTCTCAGGCCCACTTTCCCACATAGGCTCTCTGCCCCAGTTTACTCTCTCTCTTTCTGCATTCCCTCCCCCTCCCACAGTTGATCTTTTGTCTCCTATGCATTCAAGTCAGACTGTTCCTCCTCCATGTGGAATGGGTATCAGCATAGGAAATATAGGTGCCCCATCTTTAATTGTGGTGTTTGCTGGTGCCACAGTGCTCTGCAGTAAATAGGAACAGCAACTGGAGGAAAAGCCCTGCTCAGGGCCTGCTTCTCCAAGTTAGAACATACCCAATACAATGAATTTGACCAAGCTCTGCAAGGTCTTTTCAAAGGCTTACAGTTTGGCCTTGCAAAATTTCAAGTCGCTGTTCCAACACAAGCAGCTTCTCAGGAAAATGGGTGTAATAACTTTTCTTAACATAGGCAAAACATATTTTCTACCTAATTTTGTTTTCATAAACACCAAAACCATTTTAGCTGAAATGTTCCATAAGTTAGCCAGAGGCAGTCATCCACTATAAAAGATTTCAGTCCTAAACAGTTAAATTTGGCAAAATAAGCAACTGAAACCACAGTCTACTTATGGGAAGTGCTGAGCAAGCTTCATTATAGGTGGTGTTACCAGTTCTACCTATAACAATCTTCAAGTGTCTTAATTTTAGTATTGCGAAGATGTGGTTCCAAAATACTATCCCCTTATGTAAAGAACACTCCTGTCATGCTGCCAAGGTCAGTTTTATTGTAGGTAATTAGCTGCATAAATGCTAGCTGTGGGGCACCTTTAATATTGCACCTGACCGTATTCAGTTGTTTTTTTAGCTTCTATTTTAGGCCATCCCCTTCAGCTGTGAGTTTTCCCAGCACCAAATATCTATAATCTGGAACCACCCTCCAGCGTGATCTCCATTTCTTCCACCACTACCCAACACTGGGCCTTTTTACACAGTAGGAAGATGAACGAATCATGATATTTGGGGTCTAGTCAACATCTAGGTGGTCTGAGTGAAGTCTCTCTCCCCATTAGAGCTTATATTGTCATTTCTCTCATTCCTGAAGCCAGATGTATCACAATTGGCTCTAAAAATAGTATGTGGCAGTTTCATAAACGCCAAAGCATTTTAAAAATATTAATGTTCATAATATAATTCTCACAATATTTCAGAAAGTTAGGTATTATAGTCTTCATTTGCCAGATGGGAAAACTGAGGCAGAGAAGTTACAGTCTGAATAATCAAAAATGATCTCTAATATTAGATGTCTATCATGCTTCATTTTAAGACCTGATTCCAAATGTGGTCTCCAGAACTTCAGCTAAAGTCAATAGCAGTTGCAGGTGCTCAGCCCTTGAAAACCAGCCAAAAATGAAGACACCCCAAATTAAAGGCCACTTTTGAGAACCTGACACCCAGGCTGCTTTCAAATGTAGGTAACTAAATTTAGGTTTCTAAATCCATTACATAAAATGCCCTGTTTCAAGAAGAGTTAGAGATCCACAAATGACACAGAAGTCAGTGGGAGGTGCAGATATTCAGCACCTTTAAGAAGCAGACCATTTATTTAAAGGATGAAATATAGACCTCAAAGTTTAGCTTTTGGTGCCACCATTTGAAAATTTTGTCCTGTTATTTGATCAGGACTATAAAAGGAGTCAGTATCAATGCCAAGATTAGGACTCAAGAGTTTCTGTCTCTTGGTCACCACTAAATCATGCCTCCTGCTAGTGAAAAGGATTCAACTGAGCTAAGTTAGCACACAAGGGAATGTGTGGCAGGTGTTGCTGTAGAAAAAAAAAATGAGGCTCAGCTTTTGCCTTGTTCACTAAAAGCACCAGCTCTACAGTGTTCTTAGCTGCTTCTAGTTAGTGAAAGCATAATGGTGACTTGGGACTGCTCCTTAACATCTAACCTTAGGCAATTAACCTAGCCCCACACTTGACTTGGAAAAAAAAAATCCAAAATTTTGCAGCTGCTTACTTCATATAACCGTGTCCTTTCTCTGTTGTTTCTGTTACACGGCAAAAGACGACTCAGGCATGAAAACACCAATTTCTCATTAGGTAAAGGGCCACTCTGCCACTTTTTGTCCTCTAATTTATTTGAAATCAGACTTGCCCATGGGTCCTATGGACTGCTGCAGTTTTGATCAGAGAAACAATAAGTCAGCCAGGAAACCAAATATTCATCCTTCATTTTAAAATTGCTTGAAGATCCTAATGGGATTAAAACTTTATCAAAGTTTTTGAGTTCATGTGAAGAGTGGCTAGAATCACTAAACTTGCTTTTTAGAAAATACAAAGATCAGGATAAATCAAAGAAAAACTTTGGTCTTTATTTTTTTCAAAAAAGGAATCATGATTATGGGCTAAATCCCACTATGTTTACTCCCATGACTAATCACACTGATTCAACTGGACTTAAAGGGTGTGACTTGTAACCCACAGGTTTAAATGCGGAGTATCTCTTTAAGAGATTTGCTGGGGTCCGAGTTGTTCTTGCTGGGTCATTTTTGCTGGGCAGATTTAGCTACCTAGACCCAGAAGTTTCCAGCATGTACTGTGTAGCTTTGAGCATGCTCAGCAAGGTTCCCTGCCTGTGCAGTGGTCAGATGTCTGAGATCAAGCAGCCTGGCCAGGGCAGTTGCATTGAGGAGAGTACTTGTGCTCTGTGCAAGGGGAGAAGCTGAGCCAAGAGCAGACAGCAAGCTGTTTTCCCCAACTCTGAGGCATTGTGCTTCAGTCTAGTAGCACTGTTAACCTTCCAGTAGGGAAGTCTGGAGGCAGTGGTTACAGAGAAGAAACCATTGGGAAAGAATGGTCGTTTCCTTTTAACTTTATACTCTGAGTTATGGGCTTAACTATAGTTCTTGAGTGTAATAAGGGGAAGAGGCAATTATATTTTGTTATTGTCAGAGATGTATTTTTCTTTTGTAACAGGGTTTTTATATGTGTGTGTATGTAAATGAGTGTTGACTGAGTAAGCTGAGTAGACAGCAGTGCTCCCAGCAGAGGAAGGATGGTCTTCAAGGACTCATATAGACGATTTCTGCTGCCAAAGAGGAGGGAGTTGCTTCTTCTAACAAGCCTTTGGACTTGGTGATTTGAGACCATAATAGACTCATGTGGATATTGCTCAATAGCCACTACGTATTATAGATCTGTATATTAAATATTTTGTTTTCTTTCATCATCAGGTTATAAAGTTAATGTTCAATATAGTTCATCGCATTTGTTTTATTAATTCTGAACAGTCTTTGCTGTGAGTCCCTTTAGAACTGAATCTTGGTCTCCAGGTGCTTCACTGTAGGAGTTTGGGTTTATTCCTGCTGGGCACTGGAGAAAGGCACTAGAGATAAACTCTAGCCCACCTCAAGGTTACAAGGTGATCACGATATGGCCCTCAAAAAAATCACATTGGTGAGGGATGTAGTTATTTTCTGTGTTTAGACTACCCTTGGGAGAAATCCTCATGGTGTGACCTAAGAGTCAGTCAGTAGAGCCCTGCATTATATCCGCATCCGTGGATACAACATGGATATCTGCGGACCATTTCTTGTGGATGCAGATCGGATACAGATTCACATATTTTTATCTGTGCAGAGCTAGAGCCCTGCAAATATCCACATCATATCTGCATCTGCAGATACGACATGGATATCCGCGGATCATTTCTTGTGGATGCAGTTCAGATACGGATCCACGTATTTGTATCCGTGCAGGGTTCTATCAGTCAGGAATGGGACTATCCATGACTTTCTCAAGAGATTACGACACACAACCCTCCCACATGCTCCTCACATGGAGAATCAAGTCTGTAGGCATATTCACCCAAGAATGCCAGATCACAGTAGAGGAAATGGCTCTTTCAGAAAGCTTTTCTAAAGGTTCCCTTTGATAAAGTAAGGTAGTGGTCCCCCCCACTCCCACCCCCAATCTCAGTACATTTCTACTGAGGTTTCAGTCTCCCTATATCCTTCCATTACATTTGCAACTCACTGTTGGTAGGATTACTGTTTTGGCTCCCAAAACATTAAAACTAATTGAAAAATGCACTTTGATGCCTACCAGCTAGCCCTCAAACAGGTATCAAACTCTGTGGTTCAAAATAAGTTACCATAGGCAGGAAAAATAAGCTGCAAGGCATTTATTGGTAGTCCTTGAATGCATTCCTACTCAGTGGGCCATATTTTTCAAAGACTGCATTCTCACTAATTGCATTTGCAAAACTATTCAATGTGCTTGTAAATGGTCGTTTTCATCCATGAACGTGAAGGAATTTGAGCACACACACCAGCAACTGAGTTAGCACACTGCAGTCATCATTCAGGAAGCTCTTTGAAAGCAGGGAACACCTTCTGTCAGCCAGAGGGATTTGCTGTGAAGTGACACAAGTTTGTGAAGCATCTTGTATTCAGTGCTTCCAGCTTATGCCACTGGGAAACTCATCTTCGTTCCTTGCCTGCCAGCACACTAGGCCACCAGATCACCCAGTTGTGCTGTATATGTAGTTAAAATCTATCTTAAACTGAAAGAAAAGCTCCACTTTTCCTCCAGGTACTAAGCAGGCACCCATCACTATACTGGAAACAGCTGGGTTACATCAACAAAATCGATACAAGTACTGATTTTCATTAAGAAATAGAGTTAATTATCACTGAAATAGGATTCTGTAAACTCCAGTGCTAAAGGGAACCTCCAGAAGACTGGATATTTAGATGTACTTTAACCAAACTTTTTCAGCCAAAGTCCCCTCTTTATGAGTCATGTGTCTATCTCTATCCTTTGTCACAATTTTCCAACTCATGTTCTGATTCCTATCTGACGATAGCATAGTTTTGGTTTTGGCAAATCTTTTTGCACTTTGTCCAAACTAGATCATCTGGCAGATCCTGGGGCAAGATAGATTTATCCTGTTTTCCAAAGATGAAAAAAGAGAGAGCAAATAATGAATCATTAGCAGCATCTGACCTCTATGGCAGAAGATAAATTCTCTAACTTCAGAATCCAGGGACATGTATATACATTATAAAACCCATGAATTATCTTCCCTACTTTAAAAGCGTCATATTTCTCTCCTGTACCCCAAATCAAGTGAACCCTTCCCCTTCATGACGGTCATCTAGATTGGGTTCTCTATTCTGAAATTCTGCTAAAACATTGCACTACAACTGAGTTTGATCCTCAAGGTAGCTCAGGAAAAGATATAATATCATGAACTGGTACTCTTCATTATAAGCTCTTTTTCATCTGTGAATAGATTCATATTAGTATTTTCCCCTTTACCCAGATATCTGGTAAGAGGCAGCTTTCATGGCAGATGCCATTAGTAATTTATTGTTGAGGTCAGAGCATGTGATACAACTTGAAGCTGTCAGTACCTCCTCGGAGTCAGACAGTCCACAAGCCTATGGACAAAAATGCGCTCTTAAAAGTATATATTGAAGTCACTGGGGAGGGTAATCTGATGCTACAAAGGGATTTCCACTGGCAGCCCCTTAAGTGCATACAAAGCTCCACAGAAGTTAACAAGACTCCACATTGTTGTTGGTGTGGCTACAGGGATCAGAACCTATACTAGTGTGGTGATGAAACATTATAATTTACATAACTGCATTTTATATGATGGCTAACTATTTTCTGAAATACATCATCATCTTTTTTCAAAGAAAGTACGTTGTGCCTAGAGATTGCTCTCCACTGGGTTTTAGGTGAATCTGTGTTACAGTTCCATTAAGTTGTGTCCTATCTCATTAATAAATAACCTTCCCATGTAAGTGCCTTTCTTGAAAATTGGTTTGTTCTGTTCCATATAAATAATACACATTTCTCTGTTATGAAGTATGGCAGACTTTTTCTTTACCAAGGTATAGCATGTGATATGAGACAATGTGGCAATTTAATCTAGGAAGCAGTTTATGTAACACTTCCTCAACATACTTTCTCTTTGGTCATATTTACTACAGCAGCTGGAATATATTAACTGGCTAGAATAGCATAAAATGTATTTAATAACCACCATAAGTCTATTGACCATATGTCAATAGCAAAAAAAAAAAAAAAAAAAAGGAACTATTAAATGGACAGTCATTGTAATTGTTTTTTAAAGCGCTGAGGTCATATTTAATTTTGAATCCCAGCTCTTAAAAATGTGTTTTTTGGCAAAGGCACAGTAATAAAAAAAAATCTTAACAGTAGTAAAAAACGAAAATGATTACTTATAAATCTTTTTCCAGATTACTGACACTGTAATAAACAAACTGAATAAAACTTTGTTTTAATCAGAACTATTGTCACCACCATTGAAAATATTAAGTTAAAGGGTGATATTTAGTTGTTTTGACTTGTGCAGTCACCTGTCTCCCCGCTTTTCAGTCCATACTTCCTCCATTTAATTGGCCACAATCCCAGAAACTACTGTCTTCAGTCCAGAGTTATCAAATTCTGTTTAGTTGCATCCTTGATATTCTGAATCTAACACTATGTAACTCCGGAAATTTAGTTATTTTATACACATGTGCACAGAGAGCGAGCGAGAGAGATGGATGTTTATTTTAGCACAAAAGTGGCAAGCCACATATTTCTGCAATTTTCTTTTCATGCTCCTGGACCGTCTTAGATGGAGGAACAATGTTTGTGGCTAGAGATAATCAGCATAAACTAATTTTTGCTCACTTTTCAAACCAGCGAATATAGCACTTAACTTAAAGCAAATGTTTCCAGTTCTGCACTTAGACAATATATATTTAATAGCCATTGTATTTTTTTCTTCTTAAAATTCATTTGGTTAATACACTGGTATGACAGCCATGTCTGGTCGGTAGAGGGAGCGACCTAATACCAGTGAAAACGCTAGGGTTCTTTGTGTAAGCAGGTTCCTCTGTGGGAACTATCAAAGGATATGTGTCAGACTTCGTCTTGACTACACTGGCTTAGCTGGCACGCTCTGAATGAAGACATTCTAAATTCTGTGTAGACATGTCAAGTCAAGTCAAATCATAGGGCTGGAAGGGACCTCATGAGATCATCGAGTCCAACCCCCTGGGAATTGAACCCAGGACCTTCTGCATGTTAAGCAGAGGTGTTAGCCACTACACTATTTGCAGGGCAATGTATACTTCAGCATATGCTAATTTGATTTGAGTTGAAAGACAAATTTTCATTCTTTTAAAGGGATGCTAAATTTAAAATCTAATATTAGTGAAGATTATGAAATCAAGGGCTCAACAGTCAAGAAATTCTAAAAGTTAATATTTCTAATGCAATATAACTCATCAGGATTCCACATCCCATAGTCTATATTTTTTGGCATTTTGTAGATGTACATCTAACAAGGAAAACAGGTATACAAATCATATATTTGCAATTTTGCTATGCTTATGTTGCAAGTAAGATCTTACTGTTTTTTAAAATTTCATAAATTTTGAAAACATTTAATAACTTATCAAGATTAGGTAAGTTTTTCTTATTTAGAAACAAACAAGAAAACAAAAATTGGTGGCAACTGGGCTCTATAACTTTGAAAAGGCAACCTGTTAGTTCCTTGAAGCACAGCTATTTTCCGTTCTAAGCTTAAAAAGTCAGCATGTCTCCTGTAGTATACAGGAGCAGATATGTTGACACAGCTGCAAAAGATTTATTAAGCTGTATTTAAAGCTCCAAAACTATAATAAATTGCATAATCCAGAGTTAAATTGTTCATTGCCCTTAACTATCCTACCATCTCTTACTCCAGAGCTAGCTCAGGAGCTTACTAATGATCTCCTGTTTCAGTAGCTGAGCATGTATGTTTCTATAATCAAAGAGCTGAAAAGATAGTTCCTTAATATACATACATATTGCATCCTTCGCTAAAGGTCTGATCCTGACATGAAGTGAACTGAGCGCCATACTATCAAAATAGAATTTTAAATCTTCAGGTTCACTACAGCAACTTTTGTCATTTCTGATAGCTACACTACACAGCTATCGTGCCTGTCCCACTTATTCCATCTCATTCAGTCACTCTCCTTCTAGGATCTAATCTAATATCCATGGAAGGAAAAATTCTCTAAACCTGCAAAACAGTAAATGACAACCACAGTCCCATGCATGCTTAGTCAAGCCTCAGCACTGCTGATTAGTGTTTTGTCACTAAGGCTAAGACTATTTGGTGACCATCTATTCTAATGAGACCCAGCCACATGCCTGAAAGAACAATGTGCTGGTAAGACTTGGTCATATCTCTAAGGAAGAAGAGATATAAGAAGGTCCAGAAATGTATTATAAAGGGCAGTGTGTTTGAGTTAGCCAGCTGAACCTCAGGACTCAATTACTTTCTTACTTTGAAAATCAGCACTGGAAATATAAATCCCCACAATTGTCATAGTCTCTGTTTTCTGTCCTTTTAGCAAGCCAGCCTCTCCTTCCTACATGCCTGGTATATTAAGATTTGAAAATTCCTTGCCAATTACTATAGATGCTATTCTAAATTTAACCCACACTGCCAAAAATCAAACCAGAACCTCTAGAGTGCAGCTGGCTCCACAACCAAGTTCCTTATCTTGTTACGCCTGTAAAACCAGCCCTTCCTTAACATTCTCAATTAGTTTTTTTAAATGAAAAAATAAACAACATAGAAGAGATGACATTATTTTGATTTTAAAGTCATAGTATAGCTACAAGATACTGCTACCTTTCTGTTTGAAAAGGAAAATTCCAACATATTAATGCATGACATGATACAACATGGAAGTTAATCATTTGACTGAAAAATAGGATATAGGTTAAAAAAATAAAACTTGGACTTGATTCACTCCCACTGTTGCAGGGGTTTGTAGGTCATATTACCCTGGCACCACCAGCAGCTGATCTGCTTGAGATGAGCATCAGCCCCTGGAGAGTGTAACACCATTTTGCACTGCCACTCTCCCTAGGAGATCTGCCTCAGGGGAGAACATGATACACAATCTAAGGTGCCTGCTGGTGAACTGCAGTTGCTCAGTGCCCATGGAAAATTAGGCCCTAATAGCGTCCTCGAAGGCAGAGGGGAGTGGCAGATTTGAGGTCAAAACATCAAAGGGAAAATCAAAGCACATATTGTTAAACAGTCATTCCTACTGAAGCTAAATAAGGTTTTATTGTGAATTGATCATGCTGCCTACAGGAAAATCAACATCATAAGAGTATACACATTGTTCCTCAACTGGGCTCTACGCATACAATCCTACATTAAATTTAGTCTTTAGTGGGCCAAGTCAAAAGATCCCAGACCCACCCATTAAACAGAATTTTTCAGATGACAACACAGCTCACTGCCTATACCCCAGAAGACTTGCCTTCATTATAGGTCATCTCTCCCAAACAAACGATTGAGCTAATAATTACTGTAAATTTCTAAATAAGAGTGAAGTTAAAAATTATTTGAATGCTTCAACAGTTTACATTTCATTTTTATTTAAAGACTATATAAACTAAAAATAAAAATGCAAACAAAAATAAAAACTGCAGGAACATTTATCTTACTATGCACTAGGTACAGTGGTTTAGATAGCTGTCACTAACACCAAGGGGTTTATTAATAGGCAAAAATTAATTGTATGTAGATTGAATTAATGAGATGGAAAAACATGCATATTCCAGCTAATACAGAGGGGAATGGCCTCTATTGAGGCATTGGTAATGAAGTAGTTGGGCCAATGCAATGATGTGCAGAGCAGCTATCCAGTCAACCAAAGTGCTTGACTGATCATGTAGGCTGAAACTACTGTAAAAAACCACTGTGAAATGTAAACACCAGGCAACGGTTTTGAGCACAAAGTTGACCCCCGATGTGCATTCTGCAGACTGCTATCTACAGATTTATAAATAAATGATTAGATGTAAAATCTCTAGAGATTTTTTCTTTTCCACAGCAATTACAGGAGCAGATTATTACCATTCAAGTAGGGTTGCAGTTAAAGTTCATTGACTGGCAGGAATCATTCATTCCTGTCCCCATGTCTTAAGTCACTGTGACAGAAAATCCGATGTTAGCATGTACTGTGAAAATTTTAACAAGCCAAGTCAATATGCACTGAATGAACACATTCTTGAGTTAAAATATATTACTGTCAATAACAGATTGAATTAAGAAAGTATGAAGTTTCAAATCTGATCAACGTCAGTGAGAAATTCCATGTAGTTTATACAGTATAGAAAGTTGTCACACATACAGATGTGGAATATACAGAGTAGCATTTTCTTTTCTTTCTGTCTGGGGCTGCCTTTTCTTTTTAATGCTTAAAATCATGACCACCATGTTAAATCACAGAATAAGTCATATTAATGGTATTATATTTAGCATTTATTTTTCATATTAACAGCCCAATTTTTGTTCTCAATTACTGAAACACACTCCATTCATAGCTTCAGGACTCTGACATGCATTGCCATACAACGTGGAAAATCAGTTAGTGTGCGTGTTTGTGAACACAGCAGTTGATTTCCAAGAAAGATGGCACTGAACACTATGTTTTGGTAGCAGAATAAGGCCTTTAATGTAAGTAAGTAATGACAGTGTACACAACCTCTTTCTGCTACTCAAGAAATAGCTGTTGACGTTTTATTAAGCATGTTAAGAACTATATTTTAAAATGTTCACAATAGGAAAGAGACACTTCATTCTTGATATATTTAAAAGCCACAATACAGAGAACATAATATATTCAGTTTAATTTATTTTTAATAAAGTTTAAGAAACCTTGTAAACTATTAGTCATTAAAATCCTAAATTTATAATATCACACCCACAAAATCTTCTCAGGCCTGTGGCTGTAACTGTGCTAACCTAAACCATGTGAATTATTCTGCTTTGCTGGTTTTGCTGTAAATGGAAAATATGACCCATGTTCACAGTAAGGTCCACAAAAGTTTCTGTTTGGCCAGTTCATGTCTTTTTGATGGTATTACAACCATTGCATTAATACCCATTGGTGGATAGTTGGAACTTAATCACCAAAACGAAATTCCCATGGTTTTGACATTTAGTAGGTGGATAAAAACATTCAAGGGCACTTGGAAGAAGGAGGAGAAAAACTTTGTTTTAATCAGTCACACGCATTTTTAATCGATACAGAAAAAAAGAAACCACAAGTAAAATATTCAAAAGCCCTCATGTCTCATTTTTATGTGTTACTTGAAGTCCAAGTCCCATTGTCTTTCAATGAGACATAAGTTTCTGAGTGCCTACATCACCTTAAGTTCAATTTTTTTATTAGTGGCATAGACACTTAAAAGTCAATGTCTCACTAGAAGTCAATGGGACTTGAGCTCCAAATTTCTTAAGCCACTTCAATAATGGGTCTTGAATGTTTTAAAAACTGTATTAACATAGGGTATGTCTACCCTATGGGTCCAGTAAAGTTGACTTTATAAGGTCCGCTTATAAAGTCGACTTTACCATTAAGTCGACTTTATTAAGTCAACTTACGGCAATGTGGACTCACTAAGTTGAGTTAATAAAGTTGACTTAGTAGAGTGGGGCCATTAAGTCAACTTTATAAAGTCCACTTAAGCCAGGGCACCCATTTAAAGTTGACTTTATAGAGTTGACTTAATGTAGTGTGGACTCACTAAGTTAACTTACTAAGGTCTACTTAAAGTTGACTTTAAGTAGACTTTATTAAGTCGACTTAATAAAGTTGACTTAGCTTTTACAATGTAGACATAGCCATAGTTTAACCGCAAAAGTAGTCAAAGCCCCTTCCTCTTTACCTTCTTTCCAACTGCCTTTTCTCCCAGCATCAGGTCTCTGCAAGAAAGACCACAATGAGGAAAGAGGCAGTGTGGTAAGAGAAGGCAGAACGAGATTGGTTTGAGGTAGGAGAGTCACACTGCCAGTATCTGGTGTCTTGGTCTTGCAGTAATATAGCCACCAGAAGTGACTAACGGAGTTTCAAATTTCTCTTCCAGGAGCTCAACTGCCTTTTAGGCAACTGTCTGTGCTCTTCTGGCCACTTTCACATTCAGGTTACAATAGGGTGGGTCTAATTAGGTAAGAAATGTGGGAAAAGTGTGTCTGCAACAATTAATGGCGGAAAAAAAACCCCCCTCTACACTAAAGAGGCGAAGAGTGAGTTTACAGAACTCTAAAATCTTATCTAATGTTTTAAACAGTTGGAAAAAAAAGATAAACAAAATACAAAGGCAAAAAAAGGATTTCAGAGACATCAGAGATTATTATTCTTATATTCTATAAGGGTGAGAGAGCCTATGTTTGGAATATAGCACACTGTTCTGGTCATGGGATTAGGAAAAAAGGGCAGTATAGCAATGGAAGGGAAACAGCAGGGAGACAACTGAAATGATACAGGTCTCAAAGTCTCAGTTGCTCTAAAAGGTTAGAAACTATGTCTGTGTTCTCTGGAAAAAAGGTGATTACAAAGGAGCCTTGTGGAGGCATGAACAATTCTGAAGGGAACAGGGAAGGTAGATGCTACAAGGCTATTTAAGTTAATGTCAGATTCAACAACAAAGGGCCAAGAACTTGAGATTAAGGAAGTTTGGCTACCTCATAAATTTAAGGGAAATTTGTTTTACACAGAGTGGTTAACATGTAGAATGAACTGTCACAAACAATTACAGAGGCAACTAGAAATGAGGAGTTACATAACTGTCTGGAGGAAAAAAATTGTGCAAGATGCAACTACAGACAAGAAAAATTTAAACTGAAATTAGTTACTTTGCCTTTTCCCATTTTCAAATATCCTCTTACTACATTCATAAACCTAAATGTAAAAAATACATCTTAACAAGTGCTTATGAGTATTAGCAACTTTTGAACTAAAATACAGATAAAGATACTTGCTCTGTTATGGGAAATAAAAGCAGACTGCAGTGTGTACTGGTGGATCTAATTTTTGCCACTTGCTGTTCCTCATTTATTTAAAAAAGCATCCAAAGAAACAGCATTCAACTTACTTAAGAAAATGTAAGAGATGCTACCTTTTAACTACCAGTTTACCCAGGTTTTATTTCATCTTAGTTCTGCACTGTGATGTAGCATTTTAACATATTAATGAAAATTCACAGCATGTGAATTCATCCCTGTACCTACACATCAAGTGTGGCCACATGAAGACTTATATAAAGAGCCCAGGGAAGGCTCTGTGTGCTGAGGTAAGTTTTACTCAGATAGACCAAAAAGGAGACTTAAAAAAAAATCCATGTCATACAATATCTAACTGCTGACACCAATCAATAAGTTATACAAAGGTTAAAGCGCAAAAGGTTAGGTCAATTTGCAGTCCGAAACAATATCAGAGAAGAACAAATAGCTCATTTTCATTATCTAATTGTTTTCTAATTAAAGATTTAGGTGTTTTAGGTCAAATCCAGAATTAATTTTGAGTGTCCAGTCCCCTATGTAGGTCCCACGTAATTAATTACTGTGCTATTAAACCATACTGTTTTTTTTCCATATCCTAATAAAATTACTTAGAAATAATCAGCCCCAAACTGAGAAATGGTGATCTGTATTTTTATATGCAATGAAAGTTTAGATCTGTAGATTTTGGTTAATGCCTCAATAAATCCTTTTTCTCCCCAGTCAACTATTTTCCCTGATTTAACAAATTTCCTTCTCATGCTGCTTCATAAGAACTGACATGTGCCATCTTCAGTGCCAGAGTGGAAGAAAACATGACTAAAACACAAAGAAAAATTGTATTACTAGTATATGTAACCAATGGATATGTATATGAATACTTACAGCACAATATAGATCTTTAACTTTGTACCGCATATGCAAGAGTTATATAATCTATGTGTAACCAGTGATTAAAATATTCACAAGTTCTTGGCTGTGACAGCTATGACTGCTACCCTTAAAAACACAGCAATTAATGGAATTACTTAATATATCTGAAAAAAAACCCTAAAATATCTGGAAAACTGTCAATTGTACTTCTTTCCTCAAGGACTGTCTAATTTTGCCTGTTGTCATATCATGTAAAATATTTTTTTCAAAAAAGAAATACTGTAAAAATGTTTCTTCTTTTAAACTTTTTTTTTTATTTGATGCCAAGTCTTCCTAAGAGGATATTGTCCTGACAGTAATGAATGAGGATGACAGAGAAGGCCACAATAATTATAGGTTCAGTATTCATAACCTGTCAGAGTAACTTTAATACCTAGCAACAAGCTGCTATAATTCCAATAATGACCTGCAGATGCCAAAATAATCTAAATTTATCACTCTTTTTTTGGTCACAACTATGCCCTACCAATGAGATGAAGCACACTGCTTCCTTTCCTTGTGGTTATCAAGTCTGGAAACTCACTGCACAAGAATTCCTGTTTGACTCTCAGTGATTCTGACACTGTTCCTGATCCACACAACCCTCATCCTACGCAGAAGGCTGAGTCTCTAGCATTAGCATCGGTAAAGGAAACCAGAGCATTGGCTGTGCTTTTGCTGGTTCTCTAGACCCACAAGTGTGATATTTTTAACAGCTAAGAAACAGCCTGTTTAATCACCCTATAGAAGGGAGCCTCATACAGCCATTTGATTAGCACAGTGTGCCATTTATGGGACATGTGGCACAATGTAGTATACAAACAGGTTAGGTGAGTCGTCTTTTGTTTTCAAAAGAGAGAGGACCTCAATTTCAGCCCCAGTCTGATTTGTTTTAGATCACAATAGGATCCAAATGCAGTGAATTTAAAGCCTGTTTTGCTATGGAATTAGGGAGCCAATGAATGTGAAGGTTGCCACTGTCTCTGTACCACTGAAAAGTAACAGCTGAGGCAAATTGATACCAGAGTAAGAAATTAACATGACTTGAAACTGAAATAAATATATGTAACTTCGGGTTTCTTTTTATAGGCTGAGACACACATTAAAATGATAGATCTGATATGAGAGTTCTGGGGATATAGACAAGAGTACAGACACACAATACATTCGCATCTCAACACGTTTGCAACAGTCACATTATTCATGTGGCAAAATTAATCTTGTGCTGTTACAACTTTCAAATCACCATGTATTCTGTATGTCCTGTATATACTACTGAAATCTATACTACAAATATTTTAAAGAGTTTTAAAAAATGTTAATGGAACCACACTCCAGCTGAGAGCTTGATTCAGGAAATTTGCAGTCTAGGTACTCCCCATGCACAGTACCATATGGCTCAAATGCAATCCCACCTCCTTGGCTGTGGTGCTTGGCGTTAAGATTGTGGGGATCCAGACCAATCACACAAGAATGACATGACAAGGAAACCTCTGTATGTGAGCTCCTGCCATGTTAGCAGTGTGGCCTGTATCTCACTCACATAACATTTTCTGCTGGGGCAGCAGCAGTCTTCTGACAAGTCCCCCATATGGGTGGCAAACCTACTTCTCCAACTTGAACATTCTGCTCATAGCTAGGAGTACATGGCTCTTTCCCCTGTGCAGAATGCTAGCCTGCCTAAAGAGGTTGAGACGGGAGCGACTACACTCCCTATTCTGCTGCCGGAGAGGCCTCAAAAACAGGAAAACTTGGGATCCTTTTCCTAATCATTGGCTCTGCTGAGTAACTTCTCCACCTCCTGTTTGTATGTCCAAGTCGCAGAACCAGAAAAACCCCTCTTCCTTCCCCTGCCTAATCTTTAGCTTTGGGTGAAGTGTCTGACTGTTTGAAGTCTCTTTCTCGGCTTCCCTGATGCGTTCTCTGGCTTTTGGCCTGTTTCAAAGATAACTGGGATAAGATTCTTTTCCCTTCCTGTCAGTCATCCTGGTTGCCTTCCTATCATTAGCTCTTTCCTCTTCTCCAGTGAGGGGCACAGAGGTTGAGGGAGGAGGCAGGAGGATGAAGTGCTAAGCAGCCAGCAGGGAAAGGAGAGAAGGAGTTTGTCACACTACAGCAATCTAAACAGCATCCGAAGCGACTGTTGCTGTGATGACCCTGACGTATATATGAGTGGCTGCAATACTGGGAAGAGCAAGGAGGACTGACACTGTAAAAAGAAAGAGGAGAAATCTGTCTGCACATGTATGGTCCTCTCCACAACCCTTCCACCTTCCATACTTCCTCCTTGGATCCACCAGGTTTTCAAACTTCTGACTAAAAAAACAGACTACAACCTAGCTTTTATTTAAATATTTTCTTGTAGCAGAAAAAAAAACATTTAATATTTTCACTGAAGAAAGGAAATTAAATAGAACTTTGTCTAGTGTAAATGTACTTTTCAAGTTATTTCCATTCAAGTTAAAAGTTATTTTTGTTATTAAGGTGATAATCTTTTATTCACACTTCTTTTTCTAATTATTAATAATAGGCATCTTAAACAGATAAACTTCACATTTAGCTACAAGCATTTTTTTCAGATTTTCACATACATAAAAGAGGCCACTGAAATCAGCGTGATAAGCATGCAAGTAGATTACACCAGCTTTCTCTGAATGTCTGCTGAACATCATCTATGTGAGGAATGCCTCCACTGTGGAATATTTTTAAAATGAATTTCTACTTGACCAGAAGGTCTAAGCCTGTGTTTGTTCACCTCTCTCACTACACATTCCCATGAAGCCAATACGATTCTCTTCTAATTTATCCCCATAGTTCCTCCAATCCCCTGTTGTAACAATTGTCCATGTTTTCTTCTGAAGGAATAAACTGAAAACAAACAACTACCATTGAACTTAGCCAATGAGCTATTCCTGGTATTGGACATGTTTCTGAAGATACAGTTTTGAAAACATTAGGACATACAGTTGAAAAGGAGCAAGAACATGACACTGACTAACATACAAGATATGCTAAAATTATATTTAAAAATAACAAAAATTAATATCCTATTAATAGTGGCAATTGCTGTCCTGCTGAACTGGAGCACCTAAACTGAAGCTGACTCATGATCTGTGGCGTAATAGAATATGAATAAGTTGTTGAGCATGTGACATGTGTTATGAGAAAAAGCACAAGAGTCAAATCTCATACATTGGAGAACTAGAAGCCTGGTACGAACTTTGAAAGGAGTTTCTCAATACTGCAGCCAGTGCAACTCATCACAATTCCAGTGGGAGTGGGAGTGGGAGTGGACCTGTACTCAAAAATATACTTCCCACAGAACAATGGAATCTGTCAGGAAAAAGAAAAACAAAATACACCCAAACCCCCTAACAAACATAAAACCAATACCTCCTCCCCAGAAAAACAATAACTCCAAAACACCACCAAACCACAAGGAGTAGCATCGCATTACACCTGGCATCAGTCACCTGGAAAAGAACTGATGCCACATTTTATCCGCTACTGAACTGATAATGGAGCATACTGGGTTCATATTTTTAGCGTTTTCTTCATAACTAAGGCTAAAATCTTAGGGGATTTTTGTTTGTTTTTGTTTAATAAAGAATCTGTAGAAATAAATCCTTCTGTTCATACTCACACTGTAAATGTTCTTTACATGGCTGGGTGAAGGTGGATTTTTTGATTGATATAGAGATATAATTGTACCAGTAAAGAAAACAGAGGGCCAGAGAACGTTGCTCCAAAACACCGCATCAACTATGTCCCTAAAGCAATCTTCATTAATGTCACATATAATATAGTAAATGGTATTTTAAAAGACTGTTTTTAAAGGCTAGTAACATTTAGACACACCAGAATATGTAAAGGCAATAGTTAAGAACTCCTAAGAGAGTCCAGAAGTTACAACTCTATTTATGATTGCTAAAAGGTTACTATATACATATTTCTTCAATATTTCAAGTTCAAGCAATTTCTGGATGCAAAGTTTAAAAATCAGCATAACCTCTTCACACAAATACTATTGTGTTGCGAAAAATTCACTGGAAGATTTATAAAGCTGGGTTCTAGAGGTCACACGCAATTAATGACAATTTTACAGAAATCACAAGCAAAACAGTATTCTATTGTAGTTTGGCCCACTCTTTTATATACAATGGGTTTTCCTGGGGAGCTAAACGAGAAAGTAAAGAAAGTAGGTGGCTGCTTCTGACCATACCTGTTACAATTTCTTGTCACAAAAGAGATTAATAGTAGATAACACAATGGTCTTCCTATGCACCATATGGTTAGTGATCACAAAGACCATGATGCTGGAATTTTTTTTGTTTTGTTTTGACATTCTGCCCTTGAATAATTCCAAGGGAAGGACCATGACTAATTAGTGGTTAAAAAAAATTTTTTTTTTAACGGTTTCACTCATGAGACAATGTCTCATCAGAATTTCATCTCTCTAAGGAAGAATACAGTTGACATTAGACTACCCAATGGTTTAGTAGCTCTTGCTGATTATTTTTTGCATGTGGTCCAATAGCTTTCTTTGTAATGTCCTCATAAATTACCCTAGTATACAGGTGAATCATAACAAAAGAAGATATTGACACACAACTGAAAAGTGGGTTGTGGTCCTCCAGCTCCAAACTTACTGACTATACCGTGGAAAATTTGTGCAGTCATTTGCCATGACTATGACAGAAACTATAGATTACTTTTACTCAGTTGTAACAACTAAGAAGTTTAAATTAGCAGAACTGTTCCAAGTAGTTGATAACAGCTTGGTGAATCAGGGATATCTGCACTTGGCTACAAAGGCAATCTTTCCTTGTTGTAACACATTTTCTCTCTCCTCAAGAGACAAAATTGATTGAATTTAATATGGTTAGTTTGCTTCCCCAAGAATAGAATTGGAGCAGTAGTCAATTAATTTTAGGAGTTATGGCAAATCCATCTGAGGAGTTTTTAGTAAGTATTGAATAATCTACAGCTTACAACCTATGAGATATGCACATGGCCCTCATAGCAACTGAAATCCAGTGGAGAGGTGGATGGAACTTTATTCATCATTGACAAACATTGTCAATAGCAACGGTGGTCACCTCTCTGACAAGTATCTGTAATCAATAAAAAGACTGTACAAGAAACCATGAATTCTTTCTGGATTATAATATCTGGATCTGAAAAAAAATGAACCATCCCAACTCATGACCATTATATACCCCTAAAGTTGTGATAGAACATCCAACTGATCAAAAAATAAACAGTAAAATTTACTCCAATCCCAACTGATCTGATCTATTAATTATTTCTTTTCCATTAATGCTTCAAGAGCACCAGTCCATTGTCAGGACACCATAATGTGAAAAAGGCATGGTGTAATGTATAGACAGTATCTGCACTATAGAGTTGTCATTAATGATACAAATACATTTCCTAGTCTGATGTACATAAAAGCTATAAAGCCAGATACCTTATCTTTTCCCTTATTCTACATATGCTTAACTAGCAGGGGCTGGCCAGGTGCCTGGTTGACAGGGTTCAAGCCCTGTGCCTGCTGCTGGACCCCGTGCGGTGGCGACATGCTCAAGTAGCTCAAGCCAGCTGAGCTGAGCCAGCTGAGTCCCAGCATGCCGAACCTGGGTCTTTTCCCTGACCAATGGCACTTCTGGGGCTGGTCCAAGGCTTTTTGGTGCCCTAGGCACCTGGGATTTTGGGGCCCTCCCCACCTGGCCAAGCAACAGGCTGGATAAGGAGCATGGACTAAGTGGCAGCCTGAAGACTGTGTGGGGGGCCAGCTGGAGTGACCTGAGGGGGGGTTCCTGGCCTGGTACAGTGGGCTATGGGGGGCAGCTGGTGCGGCAGGCCATGGGTGGGGGCCAGGCTGGTGTGGCAGGCTGGCTGGTGCAGTGGGCTGTGGGGCGAAGAGCCTGGCTGGTGTGGTCGGGGGGCTTGGCTGGTGCGGCAGGTGCTGGGCTGTAGGCTGCTCTGGGTGAGTGGGCCGCGGGCCGGGCCCAGGCTGGTCGAGCCTCTGGCCAGCAGAGGGGCTCCAGCCAAGCCTCTCACCCACTCTTCCTAGGCCCCCCGAGGCCTGTCCTAGCTCCCCCCAGCACTTATCAAAAAAGCTTCTTGCCTGCTGCGCACTGGGCTATGTTCCTGTGTTCTGCAAGATGGCTACCTCTACTGTTTGGGGTTGGTTAATGAACTGCGTAGGAGGAGCAACAACAACAACAACAACAACAAAAGTCAAACTCTATCCCTCCTGGAATTTAGAAAAAAATTACTTATAACCATAAAAAAAAAAAAGGGTATAAAATTCTCTGGTGCAAGGTTCATGTTTTATCTTTAATTGTTTTGAAAAGAGTCTTAGAAGGTGCTTTTACACATTTATAATTTGCATTTCTATTTAAACAGAGTTAAATGTAAAAAAAGAGATATAAAACAAAATCGAGATTATCTGAATTGGGATTTCAGTCTTCACCTTAAACATTGCTTAAGCATAAATACTCTGGGTGATCTTACAGGCCATCTGCACTCCCACAGCTATCTACAAAGAGGCGACTTTAAAATAAAATGTTACAAGTAGGAGAATTCTGCATTCCAAGCTGTTTATTTGACCATATCTTTTGGAGGGTTAATAGTCTTCCAAATCAGGTTGGATGGCAGCATTGTGTTATGTAGGTAGAGCCAGATTTTTAATAGTTGTTATATACTTATTCATTGTTAAATAAATATTGCTAGTGGCCTTGGAACTAATCTGCAGTATGTGTTACTTTCAGTTATTTTATCATGAACGAGTGTGATCGTTTGTGATCTCTAGAGAGTTCAGCCAAGAATCTAACTCCATAATGCTGCCAATATATGGCAAGATCTGTTCTATCAGCCAGCAAATGCATTTGGAAAATAAACCAGACACTTGAGACAGTTATGCTTGAGTATTTTCTTAAATAAGAACATGAAATCATCAAAGCTAAGGATTTTTCTTGGTATAACTGCAAAATCCAAAGCAAATGTATTTAAAAAACTGAAACAGTGCCCATATCACAGACAAGTTAGAATTTTAAAAAAGAACCCAAGCTATACATTAAGAAATATTTGGGAAACCCAAAAAAGCAGTCACCTACAGGGTACAATTTCCAAGAAAGGCAGTGTAAAATTAAGAGCGCAAAGTCAGGCTACATGTATTCTTTATAATGTTTCTTAACAGTGATGGGAACATAATGTGTAATTCTGCTTAATGCATAAAACATGGTGTTGCAGTATGGAATTAATTTGATTTCCAATCAACAGAACTTGCTTTCTTGAAAACAATCTTACACAAGTACACAAGATCAGAAGACTCTTTTCACAGAAATTTTGATTTCTTTTTTATTAAAAGATTTGCTAAGGAATACAGGAAGTTTCAGTGAGAAACTTTAAATGCACAAGTTTCATTGACCTAATAGGTATCATGCACTGATTTGAAAATATCTGATTTGTATCACAATTCAGATGAAAAAAAAATCACAAGAATTGTTTCTGCTGTTACATTCAATAGTTTTAATTCTCTTCGATGATCCCCATATTTTGCCTTTGCTGCATTAGCATCTTAGCTAGTTAGCATACACGATGTACCTATCACTTATTTAAGTGTCACTGTGAGAGAAATCTTTGTTCATAGCAGGTCAATGGGTTGGTTTAACACTGTGGATCCTTCATAAATCAGAGGCAATCATCTGTAGGAATCACCACATCTAGAAACACTCAATTTCAGTGCTATAAAGAAATGAATTGCTGAATACCCACAATGATTGTATAAATTTACCCTCTAGGCTGAGGCACCCCATTGATTAAATCAGATGGAATTAAAAAAAAAATCCTGATGACAAAGACTTCACCTATTCGTCTATCTATCACACTGATAATTTTTTTTTTTTGACTCCGGAGAAGGCATATAAATAAAGCAAGATTGAAAGGCTTCAGCAGTATCTATTGATAGTTGAATTTATAAAGCTAATACAGGCTTTTCACAGATGGAAATAGCAACAACCCTCTTGAAGCTCTCAGAGTTTCCCTTATGACGTACCCACAATACTAGAATCAAATAATTTTGTACTTTTTTAAAATACAAAAATGATCAAAGATTTGCATTTTTTGTAATAAATTATAAATATTTTGCACAACTAGTTGTACTAGTGGACAAAATAGACACAAATAGAGCTCTTCACCTAATCTGTTAGCTTTAATACAAGCTAAAAATAAAAATTAGTAAGAACAAGACAGTAGTGGTGTGCCAGTGGCCACTTCTATGAGGAAAAAACCTGGCACATTACCGTAAAAGGTGTTGAACACAGTGCATCAACCACTACCTCGCATTTTCAATAGATAGTATCCCGCTGAAGTAAAAATGAACAACATTTTAGTTTCAGTCACTAGCAAATGAGTAGTACAATTACTTCCAATGCATCTTTCTCTCTCTAGATACATATAATTTAAATATACTATTCAGAGTTTCAGTCATCCTATTAGGATACTTAACATTTTCATTTACCCTACCATTATGGAAACTTTGCATAGTTCTTTTGATATGACACACATACCATTCTTACTGCATCTCAATATTCCCTGTTTTCCGTGCAACTTGATGTAGCTTGCACATTTGTAGATCATACATACCGTATATACTCTTGAATAAGACGAGATTTTTGTGCCTGAAAATGGACTTCAAAACAGGCACTCAGCTTACACACGGATGAATATGGTAAATAGCCCCAGCCCAGCACTTTCACTGACCATGCTGCCTGCTGGAGCCCCAGTGTGTCCGGGGCAGTCATCTTGGGCAGTTGGGCTGGGCTGGGGTTAGAGTAAGGAGGGGACCCTGGCATCTGGAGTGCCCAGGTGAGGGGCCCCGGGTATTGATGGAGGGGGTTCAGGGAGGCCAGGGAAGTGGCAGCAGGGCCCAGGGGGTTGTGTAGTCTGGGGAAAGCAGCGGCAGTGTGCGGGAGCTAGGAAGGAAGTTGGGGAGTCTAGGAAAAGTGGCAGGAGGGCCCAGGGGTTTCGGGGAGCCCAGGTAAGTGGCGACACAGCCCGGGGATTTGGGGGTGTGTGCGCCTAGGAGGGCGGGAAAAGCAGCAGCAAGGGTTGGGGGTGACGGGGAAAGGGGTGGAAAGGGTGTTGGGGAAAAGGGGAATAGCAGGAAATGGAGAAGCGAGCGGGGGGGTAGCAGTGAGGAGCAGAGAGCAGGGGGCAGCAGGAGGAGCAGAGAGAACAGGGGGGCAGCAGTGGGGAATGGACAGAGCAGGAGGGCAGTAGGAGGAGCAGAGAGAGCAGTGGGCAGGAGTGGAGAGAGCAAGGGGGCAGGGGAAAAGCAGCAACAGGGGTTTGGGATGGTGTCAGGAACTCCAGGGGAAGCCAGCAGCAGTGAGTGGGGAGGTTAGGGGCCAAGGCCAAAAGGGGACCTTGGCTTATACAATGGTCACCCATTTTGCCCCTTTTTGGGCTCAAAATTGGGGTGGGGTCGGCTGATTCATGGATCAGCTTATACCCAAGTATATACACGGTAATTTTCCAGTTTAAATGAAAGTAAGAATCAATTTGCAAAGCGTTTTAAGTTAAAATAATTGTTATTTTATATATTCATAATGTATGTTTGTTTATGGCAAAGTGCTATGGGAATTCAAATAGACTAAAAAAATGGATTGTTGACAAACAACTCCTTCTTGTGTATATACTGACAGTTACATATGCAAAGCTATATTGTCCGCAGCAGTATGTGGTAATACTTCCCTGCAACTCAATACGTCAAAGTGAAATAATATGGTCTTATATTTATATAAAACTTTCCGCTGAAGAAATCAAAACACCTTGCAAACATTTTTAAAGACCTCCAGCTAGTCTCAAAATGGTGCACAAAAATCCAAATAAATAGAGAAATAAACAGACTAATAATTAATTAATTAAAATAAAGCTGTAAAAAAACAGCACAGGAAGGAGGGCAGAGAATCTGCAGAGGCCATCTGCTCATTACTACAGATGTGGATTTGAGAACTATTTGGTAAGGGTCAGGGAATGGTTAATGGATAAAGTGACCAAACCCTCTATTAATGACACATACTAGACAATAACCATTATTAAAGCTTAAACACTACCATACTAATAACAGAATGAGTGTCACACACTGGAGATAAAACTCCAGTCATTCCTACCCTTGCATAGATTTCCATACATAAAGCTGGTTTACTTGGACTTCTGCTTGAGGTTAGAATTTTTCTCCATGCAATTAAACCCATAAAGTTAAAAAGAACATGAGATGAACCTGAGGCACAAAGTTTGTTTTTGGATAAGAGGGTCCGGTTTGGGTCAATTTTTCAGAGGCTAAACTCTGACAAGTGTAGACAATCACCCCCCCCCAAACAGGTTTTAAACCAGGGGTCTCAAACTCAAATCACCACAAGGGCTGCATGAGGACTAGTACATTAGCCTGAGAGCTGCACCACTGAAACCTTTTCATACAACAATATTGCAAATATTAGTAACAAGAGTGTCATTGCGGGCCACAGGAAATAACTTTAGGGGCTGCCTGTGGGCCGTATGTTTGAGACCTCTGTTTTAATTAGTGGAGGGCCTTTTATACCTCCCATTCAGATCCATTGCCTGTGCTCTTGCTCCACCCTCAAAGCCTCTATGCAATAGGTTTGGAAACTAATGATACAGAGCAGCCCTCTGCTCCATGTATGGGCAGCATAGGTCCCTGCACAGGCTTTTAGTGGCTGGAATTCTTCAAGCCTTCAAGACTCTGCCAGCATTGTTGCCTTTTAAATTTTCCATGGCTCTTCCATCAGCAGCACTATTTTGCCCCTATTTCAACAGAGCAGCAAGGCTCTTCTGTTAGCCTATCCTCTTAAGTGTAAAGATTTTGTAAAAACTACTAAATTTCTTGGACTCTTTATGGTAGGTGAAGTTGACTAACTACACACGGGTTAAAAGGGAGGTGGGAGTTACTCTCTGAGAGACCAGAAAGAGAATTATGATGGAGGAAATCCTGGAAGAGAACCCTAGGGACAGCCAACTTCTAGATGGAAACAAAGTGAGATTTATACTATATTCCATGAAGGTGTGGGGAACAGAGTTTAGATATTTATTCGAGATGTAACTTACTGGAAAAAATATACATGGAAATTGCACATTTCTGTACACTTCTGAGAACTGTAATTACCAATGTCAGCTAAAGACTGCTGTTGGCTGTAAAAGAATCTATTTCACATATTTCTGTGACCATGCTGCATCTTGTGTTATCGATACAGTCAGATCCTTTTGCCATTTTTGATCAAGAATATGCACTGATTTAGTAATTCACCTCTCGAAAATCTTTACAATAGAAACAAGTCCTTTCATGCGCCTTCCTCATAAATTGAATTTCACGTTTTTGTAGAGAGACTGAGATGATTAAATCAAGGGAATTGCCAAAACATAGTATATTATAGTTAAGATTTTTTTTTAATGTATCACCACAATTTAGAACTGAATTGAATGAGAAGATAGCAACTAATCCCTAATGGTATTTGATCAGCAGAACAAAACCTGTGCAGGTAAAATGTTATCAGCATAACGTTTCTCCAGCTGGAAAAACATAGCATTCTGGGTCCGGATCCTTAGCTGTAACTAAACTATGCCTGGCGTAGCTCAATGTGTGAGTGTGGAGTGGGTGATGTGTCCCCAAGAGTGGAGGGGAATGTAATTTTATATTCCCTTTCACCACACGGTAAACTTCTATGAGCTCAATTGATTAGATCTATCAATATGGGAAATGATTGGTATGGATGTGTTACAAAGGTAAGCCATTACAAATGCAGTTTTATAGTCTTTATTTCCTGTTTTTATTCTATTGATGAAATAAAGTGACCCACTGAGGGCAATCTGGATTACTAATTGTGTATTAAACAGAAGCAGAAAGTGTGGGAAACTTTTCTATCAGTGGTTAAATTAAGTGGAGGAGAAAATTTAATTATTACATTAATCATGAGTGTCCCTTGTAGGACCACATTGAGTGTATGAAGCATTTATTTAATTTTTCTCTCTAGGCCACATTTTCTACTATTGTGAAAAAATATCCACTCTACATAGTCAAATGCTTTTTCTATACTCATTAAAACAATTAGTTTACTATATTTAACCATATGTATTCATCAGAATCTGGAGAGATTACTAGTGGCTTTACTATCTTTTACAAAAACTACTTGATCTATGTTAATAGTTTGGAGTAATATTTTTAGTTTATTTTGAAATAATCTGGATAGAATGTTCATATTAAAATTATCTAAAGAAGCTATGAAGCACTTTTTTTGTTTGTATAAAACACAGTTGAAGGATTACTATCATTCTAGCTTCATAAGGTTTTAAGCAGAATTATTTTTTTATTATATGGAGTCTAGGTATATATTATATAAAAGTCAGTAACTGATTTGCAAACCTCTTTATTTATAGTAGTAGTAGAGTGGTGTTATATATATATTAGTATTACATTATTCAAAAAAATCAGAATCACCCCAATTTTACTGGTTTAAGCTTATAAATACAGGTCATTACAAACAGTGGACAGTATATGTTTAATTCAGAACCTATATAACCAGAGTATGAATTTTTTGTATCACCACAGAATTCAACATGATAGAGTACAGAAAAGAGAAGGAGAGAAAATAGATCTCATAGGAGGGTAAAGGAAAATTAGAGCTGCAAGTGTCGTAGTTTACATAACAAGCAATTTATGGTTTATAGTTAGGAATTACTGCAGATTACTATCACTTGCTTCCTTCAACACTACCTTGCAAGGTGTTTATTATCTATGAAGTCTGATATATATTTAATCTGGTATATAAGAGCTGTATTTATATCAGGCACAATGAATGAAAAACAATGATAGATAAATGATGTGAATATAATATAAATAAAAATGTCCCGTAAGATTACTCATCTGTCCACTAAATTGCTTTTCAGCACAGAGAATATTTGGATAAGAATATATGCTGGCAAATCAGAATACTGTCAAAGACTAGGGTCTGACAAGAAGAGAATAAAATCCCACCACAATTAGTGTTCCTTTAAATTAAAAAAATAAGTCTCCAAGGCACTTAGAAAACCTTGGAAAACCTCTAATGCCTCTTCCTGACTCCAGCCCCCACACAACACTGTTCTGCTTATATCTCATCTATGCACACTACCTATTTGGCCTTCTCAAGCTACACAATTTTTCTGTTAAATGACTGTCCTCATCTCCTCCTTCTATGCACACCCACGTCTGCTGCTTCTTATACGTGGAACAATCTATTGCCTGTGCAAACTCCCGTCGTCATTGTCATTTAACTTTCTCTTCAAATTATACTTCTGCCAGAATTTCCACTGCTGTCCTCCACTCCTATATTATTTCTCCCTTCTTACCATCTCTCAGTTTCTGTTTAATAGTGATAATAAAAGATATTTGTTTGCTGCTTAATACACTCATGACTCATTTGTTTTAGTCTTCCTCCTTCCTTTTCCTAGTTGAAATATTTTCAGACTTTGACATCTACGCCACACTCAGTTACTTAAAGGCACTATTGCAATCTTTTACATTATCAAATTGGCAAAAGCAGAGAAAAACAAATGCACTAATCTTGACAGGTTTGTTACATCATACCATTAGGAATAATAGACACCCATTCTTTTACTACTTCTCTTTACAATATGATTAATCAGCAACACACCTACACTGAAAAGAGAGAGGCAACAACTCCATTTATTAATCACATATTCAGAAAATCACAGAAAGTCTCATTATCCTGTTCATAAGGGATAGGCTTTACAATCAAAGTGTAATACCTTACTCTAGCTGGTAGAATTAAAAAATGCTCCTTTCCTTCTCTGGAGAAAATGCAACTCCTATAATTAAGCATTTTACTTAAAGGGTATCCTAATAATCCAAAAGGAACCTATGTTCAACATTAAAAAAAATTAGGGTATCTAGTCCCCCTTCTGGCATCCTTTAGTATCTCCATAAGAGCCATATCTATTCAAATCCGAGCAATGAGTTTTTTCTTTTAAGTAAGGGAGGGGGAAGAGAGATTGACTGGGACCCTTTTCTTGTGAGCAACCATAGAATCACAGAAGTATAGGACTTTGAGAGGTCTTCTCTTGTCCAGTCCCTGAACTCAAGATAGGATTACTTATTACCTATAAGACCATCTCTGACAGGTGTTTTTCTAACCCCATCTTAAAAATATACAATGAAAGAGATTCCACAACGTCTCTAGGCAATATATTCCAATGCTGAATTAGTTTTTCGTAATGTCCTACCTAAACTGTTGCAATTTAAGCCCATTGCTTTTAATCCTATCATCAAAGGTTAAAGAGATCAATAATTCTACCTCCTCCTTGTAAAAACCGTTCATTTACTTGAAAACCGTTATATCTGCCTTCTTCAGTCTTCTCCTTTCCAGATTAAACACATTAAATTTTTTCAATCTTTCTGCATAGAACACATTTTTTAAACCTTTAATCATTTCTGTTGCTCTTCTCTGGACTTTCTTTAATATGTTCCTATCTTTCCTGAAATGTGACGCCCAGAACTGGACACAATACTCCAACTGAGGCATAATCAGTGCAGAGATGAGTAAAAGAATTACTTCTCGTATCTTGCTTACAGCAGTCCTGCTAGTACATCCCAGAATTATGTTTGCTTTTTTGCAACAGTGTTATATTGTTGACTGCTGTTTAGCTTGTGATCTACTATGATTCCTTTCACAGTATTCCTTTAGAGTCATTTCCCATTTTGTACGTGTGCAACTGACTACTGCTGCCTAATTGGAGTACTCTGCATTTGTTCTAAGTTTCATCTTATTTACTTAAGACCTTTTTTTTTTTTTCCATCCAGATAATTCTGAATTTTAATCCTATCTTTCTAAGCAGTTGCAATCCCTTCCAGCTTGGTATCATTCACAAATTTTATAATGGTACTCTCCATGATGAAGAGCTGAACTGGACCGAGAACTGATCCTGGTGGAGAGTCAGCACTGTGTCTTTCGTAGGTGCCTATTTCTGCCCACCCTCATCCCAATTTTTCACACTTGCTATCTTGTCATCCTACCCTACAGGAAGAACACTGTGTACTTACATGGTCAAGAATCATTGACTTGAAAGGAAAATGAAAGTGGACAGAATTTGGCCTTCTGCATTCATTTAACAACTGAAATTAACATATTTACCCTTTATGTTGCATGCAAAATTTAGACATGCGCTCTCTGGAGCATGGATCAGAGCTTCCTACATCTTCTTGAAACACGAAGCACACATTTGGGTGTCATAGAAAGTGAGAACCTGAGACATGAGGCCTAGTACAAAAGGCCAGATCTGAGGCCTGAGCTAAAGTCAAAGTCCTGACTTTAGAAATTGAAGTTACCAGGAATAAGGTTGTGATTCTGTCTGTAAATTCAAAGAAACTGGACCACACACACATTCCTAAAGAAAGCACAGAATACTCAAGCAAGCACATTCTAGAAAGATAGCAGAACATCATAATACTCCAAAGATAATGAGGGCTTACTCATGCCTCAGAAAAACAGTATGATGGGTAGAGATGTTTTGGCTGAACCATCCAGTATAAGATAAAAGGTAGTTTCTTACCATGTCAGAGTGTGGCAGTTAACATGTCAGAGGGGCAATATACAACTTGTTTGTATCAGCATATAAAAGAGAATCTCAAAAGGAATATCTTATTCTGGACGAGTCCCATTATTTATGAGCCAGTACTATTGTCAGGGCAGGGGCATACATGTATTAAGTATACTTTAGCACGTGTAAGATGCTTTTTACTAGGCTCAGTTGGCCTGGTGCCTTTATGACTGAAAAAGAGCTCTGGTTTCATTAGTTAATGTGATCGTGGTTTGGTGTCTCAGTTATCTGCGCAAAGCTGGGACAGCACACACACACACACACACACACACACACACACACACACACACACACACACACACACACACACACACACACACAC
>ML681981.1:5614405-5617892 GCA_007922195.1 Podocnemis expansa | reverse complement strand
CACACACACACACACACACACACACACACACACACACACACACCAACTAACATTGGACACTACAGAACAAATAGAAATGGCTCAGAAAAAGTATAAATTATAGAGCACATTGTCAATGAGACTTTTTTCACCTTAAAATACATAAAATAGAGTATATAAAAACTCTTGAAAGTGAAGTAATTATCTTAAAACAGATTTCCTTTGCTAAATGGCCTCCAATTTTCTGACAGCCAAACCATATCAGATGCATCATCCACAGATAATGAGAAGAAACATGAACATGGATTAGTGCAATGAACTCTTAAGCAGAAGAGGGGATAAAGATGCACCCATTTAAGTTTTCCAGATGGTTTGCCTTGTGGCTTTACTTAAAGCAGTCTATCTTGGAGGCATGAAGAACCCCTTCCAAACTCAATGTATCATTTTTAGAGTATTCCCTCGTCTTGTCAGCCAAAGGAATAATACACACAAAAAAAATATGGAAACCTGATTCCCGATTTGGCAAAGTGATCCATCCTACTATCAGCTTGAAACACCATTTCCACTTCTACCCCCTTATTAAATACTTCCGCTTCCTGGAAAATTAGAAAACAATGCTTACTACGCATCTGACTTTTCCAGGTGTTGGGAGAATTCTCTGATCTAAATAACTAAGCAGTTTGTTTTGAAAAAGCAAACAAATCCCTCTCTTACCCTCAGTTATGGTTCTAGCTCTAAATTCTGCCCTCCTGGACTACTACTGTTGCACATAAGGGACTGGAGAATCAACCCATCAGGCCCAATTCCTCTCTGGAGGTCAAATCTGCTCCCTTTCTTCCTCTTCCAAGGAGAGTCTAAAGCACCCTGGGGATTGCGTGCAAACAGGCAGCTCACCTGGCTGTCAAAGACACTTTTCTATCCACTGTACTGGAACTCTTACTATCTCCCCTTCTGGACCACTGGGGCCAAAGCAAAGCAGTCAAAATCCAGCTGTCCTGTGTCCCTTCTGCCATGCCTAATAGCTCCTTCATAAACTACACATAAGAAAGCTTGAGTCCGAGGCTGCTACAGGAAAAAGTACCAGTAGCTGAGGTCTAACTTTTTGTTTGTTTTTTTTGGTGGAAGAAAATATATCCCTTATTCCTAGCCTACTGGTAAGGCCTCCTTGCTCACACATGTTCTGTTTACTTAAACATTTTCCAGTTTAGCCTCACCAACAACAGGATATCCATTTTTTTAAACTGAAAATTTCCCTCTATATTATCTATATCTATATCAAAATAACAGTACCCAGGATTATAATATAATCATTTTGATATCATATACGACCTTTAAAATAAACAAATAAGAAGCCCAAAAAGAAATCTTTTGGGGCTTGAGTCTGTTTCTGTCGGCATGTGGAATTCTCATTCAGTCCTCATTTTCTTCTTCCTTTTAATAATAAAGGAAAGTGTGAATTCAAATCCTAGCGCCGGAATGAGTTTTTGCATGATTAGCAATTTTAAACATACATCAAACCCAAAATTGGTTTACAGAAACAGACATGCTTGGAGAAACAGTCCTTTTATTGTTTTAGTATGATAGCAGGATTTTTGATTAATGTAAAATAAAAAAAAATATCATTCTAGATCATAAATCACAGATTTACTACCAAACATTCATGTGATTAAGACTTTATATTATGTTAAGATTAATATAAGATTATTCATCCTCCCTATATATTCAGAACATCTGTTATGTTGCATTTATCTTTACTCTCACAGAAAGGGTTTCTATAAAATACTTTCTGAAAGAGTTAACATGGTCAAATGGACTCAAATCTTTTAAAACTTATTTTTCATAAGTTCTTGCTCAGAGTAGATCACCAAATTATACACGAAAACTGAATAGGTACAATGCAAGTATATTGGCATTTCATGCAGGTATTGTAAAAGTAAACACTTAAAAGAAAAACTGAGGCCATTAAACATGATGCCTTATCTCAGGGGTAGCCAACCTTTTAGGGTCTGGAGACTATTTGACATGGTTTCAAGGGCTGCATGCACACGCTGTCCTGAATCAAGCCCCAAGGGATATTGCAGCCAAGTAAACTTTGCAAACAAGCTACCCAGGCACTGCAAAGAAAATAAGATGGGCATGCAGGAGCAAAACTGGTAAAATCTGTCTAGAAACACTTCAGAAAGTCTATAAAGGGCAGATAAGCATAACAGAAAAGACACGATTCAGAAGTTCAAAGAATTCAAGCAATGATCATACAACTATTCCTTAGAATATATACAAATGAACTAGCTTAAGAGCAGTAAACTGCCCCTTTCCCATAGAAAAAAAATTTGAATACATATACATCACATTTTATTGATACAAAAGTTCAAAATAAATGCCCATTTTAGAGAGAGGGGCCACTTATAAATGAATAGATAGACTGATGTCTCTACTGCATATGAGATAAACATCTCAACCACTATTTTCACTAATGTCATCACAAAAGTATCAAAACTGACGTTTGTTCTCTATTCTGTTCTATCAAAACATCATGCAACGACATTTGTAGAAGCCTATTCTCTCTCTTGTTTGGACACAGATACTATTGTCTAAAAGCTATATCCCTTTGCTGCATTTTAAATTCAGCAATCCCTTCCATTAAATTACATGAGAAACTTATTTACAGTGTCAGAAAAATAATGTAAATGTGTTTATGTTTTCAAAATCTACATACTGTAAATAATGGACAAAATAACATGGTTTTACAGAGTAACAGAAACTCAGCAGTTCTCTCAGAGTAACCTGATAAAGGAGATTTTTAACTGGACATTAAAAAAAAGCAAATTGTTTTAAATGCTACTAATAACTGATGGCTGTCAAAATTAAAATAAATATTCTTATCTATTATTTAGGAAAATTCTAAGAGACATATAGAGAATTTTAACAAATATTTTAGATTTGTGTTCTACATGCTACCATTTTTACCTCACTAAGTAAAAGAAATACTACCAGCATGTCACTGGATGAATGTGTGTTATTGGGCAACTAACTATTGCTATAAAGCTACGTTACTATTATTTATATAACTCCACATATGTACATGGTGCTTTACAGGTAAATAAAAGGACACAGCACCTTCTCTGAGGAGTATTGTAAATTAAAGCAAACATATTGTGGCACATAAAGAGCTTGGAAATGGGATATGGAAGTGGAGGGAGAGAGTGGGAATGGAATATGGCTTTTGATAGCACAGGTTTTCTGCAGGAATAAGTTCTGTGAATTATTTGTAGTGCATATTTTGTGTCAGTTACATTTGAATAGAATTGTTTTTTTTAAAGCTATTCTACTGCAGCTTCTAAATCTTCAGAAGTCTGTACACACACACTTCTCATTTGAATACCCAGTTGTCAAGAGAAGGAAACTGATCTTGTTAACCCTTAACTCATGTAAATTGTGCTTCCTCACACATGTATTCCCACTGATGGTGAAAGGAATACTCATGTGAGTCAGGACAGCCTGCATGAGG
>ML681981.1:5569405-5609405 GCA_007922195.1 Podocnemis expansa | reverse complement strand
AAAACCACCGTGAGAATTGGCAGGAGTGGGTATTGTAGGGTAGGACAGGAGAAGGGATTTAAAAAAACAAAGGAAAAAATGTGGCCCCCCACACCCAAAATAACACGAACACCCCGCCATCAGCTGTTGCTATGTGGATGCCCTGCTCTGAAGGCAGAGAAATAAAGGCAGCAGCAGGAGATCTCTCCCTGTCTGCAGAATGTGGATGGCAAGATATGGCATCCTCCCATCTCCAGCCATTTACATGGAAGGTTAGAGGTTTATAACCCCCTTTGTGGGATCAGAAAACCTGCACAATTCACATGAAGCAGGACTCCAGCTACATGCCAGAGATGCTCAGCAACTGCTGGGAACTTCTTGTTTTTAAGCCCTTAGTCTACCCTTGACAGGGCTGACAGGGCCAGAAGGGTGGGACCAGTGTTGCCTATAGTAGCTCTTTAACTTCTTCATGACCACTGTGGGGCTTAAGGTAAGTACTGAGCAATCCAGTTTCTAATCCCAAGCACAACTTGGGTTTCTTGATGTGAAACTTACCTACTTTCTGGAAGGGGTAGTTTCATTTTTTTATTTGGAAAAAAGATGGACATGGATTGGGTATGTAATGTTAGACTCAATGATTTACAGAGACAATAAACTGAACAGTCTGCTTAGAAAACAAGGCTGGAATGGTCGAAGAGCTAGAGCCCATGTCAAAATGAGTCGGGCACCCAACTCTGCTAGATTCTCATGAAAACTTTTTGCTGAACAAACAAATCATTAAATATACATGACTGCTTCATAAATTTTCCTTGTTTTACAGTTTAAAATTATAAATCCATCACTACCAGTTCATACTATAAAAGAATAGCTAGCAAAATGTTAAATTTTCACTGACATAAACAATAGAAAAGGCTGATCAAACTAAGCTAAATTTTAATGACAAATTCAACATAGTGGTCTAGAGATGAGGTAGTATTTCGAAAATCAACTTCTAGTTAATTACAGTAGTACAGTTTACATATTATAACAATTTAACACTTTCTTCCTGCTCTTTTCTTGCAGTTCTTATACTACTACTAGAGTCTGAAATACAGCAGAAAGTCAGATTTCCCTACAACACAGCTTTGGGAGGGTCCACCACTTTTTTTTTTTTTTTTAAGTAAATTTGTGTGGCAGCTTAAAAAGTCCTTCCTTGCTTTGAACTCCTCCCTCTGGATTATTCATCCCCCAGAGAGTTCCTGGCACATCAAGATCATGACACACAAAACCCACTGTAACTGAAAGTTGTATTCCTTTAATGTTTTAAACATTGGACTTCTCTTCAAACTGCTTATTTCAGTTTTCCTCCTCAAATCCTACTCCCTATTCTCTCTTGTAGATATCATTGTTGCTGACACACCTGTAGCAATCAACAGTTTTACTAATAAATGAAAATAACCTTTAATGAGAACAAGAAAAAACCAAGACCACTCACTGCATATCTTGCTAATCAATACAGTCCTGTGGTTGATGTGTAGTGGACCCATCTATTGCCTCTCTCCGTCTGTTGTGTTATCTTATACTTAGATTGTGAGCTGCTTGGGGGTATGAACTCTCTCTTTTTGCTCTCATTGTATAGCAGCTAGGATGATGGTGGCCTAGGCCAGGACTGGAGCTCCTAGCTGCTGCAACAATACAAATAATAAATAATAATGTTTCTGTAGCTGACTCACGACTCCTGTAATCACTGTTTCCTGAAGGCAGTGCTTAGCACAATTCAGGTGAAGCAGGACTCGAAGTCAGCAGCAGGATATTCTGAAATAATGAAGAAGGGCTGCTAAACAAATCACTGGGCTATACAGGACAGTGCTTGAAGCACTGTGCTCTGTTCTCAGTGCATCCACATTTTTATTCTCCCACTTTAAGCTCAGTGGAGTTCATTTCAGCACAGGTACCAAAGTTTATTTGGTTTCCTAAACATTATGCACATTCCATCTCTCTATTTAGAAGGATCACTGCATATATTATGAGCAAAATCTGAGCACACAGCATTAGTGGGCCTTTATCAGTGCTCAACAGTGTACAGAACTTGAGTCTATAGCAGTGTTTCCCAACCAGTGTGCTATGGCATGCAGGCGTGATGTCAGTTCTGAGCAGGTGTCCCACAATTTTTTTGGAAATCCTAATCAAAGAGCTCTGGACTGGCTCATTGGCTCATGAATATTCAAAAGTTCATTTGAAAACTATATGGTGGTGTGCCTCAAATTGATTATAGGTAACAAGGGGTGCCATGGCAGAGAAAATGTTGGAAACTACTGTTCTATGGGAGCACTATCATCTATGTTGAATAGCCCATTCAGTCCTAAATTGACAATGGGTTGGCTAGATCAAAAACATGAGATCAAATCGCTTCTTCTGTTGCGTGAACCACAAATTCTTTTGTTTCCCCTTTTGTTTGTCAGAGTGTAAAGTTATGTGAGAAAATGTGCCTTGTCTACTCAATATTACTTTACTATAACATTTTAGGTAAAATATTCAACTAGCTAGATACTTGTTGTCATCTAGTCATTCATATTAGCTTGCAGCTGGTGGTCAACAACCTCTATGTTTATTAGGCAACAACAGTTAAAAATACTTTACAAATATCAATTTTAGGTCAGACTTTTATTTCTGTTGTTTTCATGGGAAACTATGACAATCATATAATCATTACACACATTGTAAAGCATTTGTCAAGAGAATGGTTTTTTCTTAAACTTTTCTAATGCCACAAATAAGGTGATGCCAAGTTTCAGCATCAGACAAAGATGGTGGTGGTCTGAGAATATGTTAATATTCCATAATAGGTTTCTATTTCATCTTCACTGGGCTGAAACTGAACTACAGTTTATCCTTAGATAAAAAAATAATAATTGAAATAAAGGATTAGTTTATTTCCTCCAACCCTCTTACTTGTCAATGCAAAAACAAAATTAAAAAAAACCCCTCATTTTCAAGGAGGAGTGAGGAAAAGATTTTTCCCTTCTTTGTTTTGCTTTTTGGGGGTATTTTTTTGTATAATGAATCAATCCCAAAAGACTTGAATTAGAAAATAAACACTTGCACAGAATCCTTACAAATTTGTCCTCTAGGATTTTCTCAGTCTCCACAAACCCTATTTGGTGTTGCCCCATTTTTGTGCTTATTGCACAAATGGACAGAATAGTTAAGCCATTTTTAACCGCTCAATACTATGACCTTGGCTGGAGGCTTGCCTGCCTGATGTGCGACTTACGTCAGTCTTAGGTTTGCTTAAAATTATGTGAGTTTATAACAGCCCACAAAAGTGATTGGCTTGAAGCAATCTGGGAAACCTCTTTACAACAAGGGAATTCTTTGGGGGTGTTCTTTCTGTCCTTTTACAGTAACTTTACATTGCACAGTGAAGCTACAGTACAGAAAAGACTTTGGCCCCAGATACTGAGATTAGGAAAGCTATGGCGTATAAACACCAGCTAATTTTCATAACTTTCTCTATAATATATCCCAGTGGCAAATGCTGAAACTTTTAAGTAGCATACTACTCAAACCTTTATATCTATTGCACTCACTTCAAGTTTGAGTTATCAGCACCATATGAAAAAAAGTTTATGCATAATAAAGCTTGTTATCCAAAGTATTTAATATTCATGTTTTAATAAGTAGCAAAGTCTCATTAAAGAGAATGCAATGCTTGCTCCATTGACTTCTATGAACCTTTGCTTAGCAAGAACAATGCATAGTAATACTGCATAAAAGACACTGAAATAGTAAGAATAATGTGGTTGCTGTTGCATTTAGTACGATAAAAGCATTGTTCTGGGCAGCAGTGTCACTACACACAATTTTGACTATACAATATCATTACAATGAAAAGCATATTTAACCATTTCTATATAGAAGGCTTTGTGTCAGATACAGTTGGAATATTGCTCAGTTCTGCATATTATGTAAGAATATTAGAAAATCTGGCGCATCATGTGATAAGATGAATGTGTTGTAAAGCAGTGTTTGCTAGCAAAGTCTAAGTTTTCCTGAAGTTTCATTTACATAAATGTCCTCTATTTGCATCATCAACTGCAATAACCCTTATTATTAAAAAAATACATGGCACTATTATGCAGAAAAATCAATTTTTAGACATATAAGGGCCAGGCTTACTATTTCAAACCTGAGTGCCTAAGGTTCATGCTTAGGCAGCTAAATCAAAGGCTTGACATTCAATGGTGCTGATCACCTGCTGCATCTGCTTATGTTGACAAGAACTGGAGATATTTAGCACCTTTTAGAAAGCAGGGGAGGGAAACAGCTTTAATAAAGTACAAAGGTGCAATTATTAAAGTTCAGGCTCCCAATTTTGAAAATCTGGATGTTATGAGACATTGATATCACCAGAGACATACTGCGTTGCTAATGTAATCCTTCTGCCAGGGCAATATGGCAGGGCAAGGACTGGGTTCTATGGGGGTTCCAAATAACGTTATACCACCAACCGGCTTGAGCCTCCACCCATTTCCCTGGGAAATCTTGCACAGTTCCCTTGGCACCCTGAAGGGGTAATGCTTCCCCACTTGTAAGCACGAGTCTGAGTGTAGTATACAGAACTTTTAAGAGTAGTATAAAAGAATGTATGGACATAATAGCAAAACCAGCACTGATCTGGAGAATCACTGCAGATGGGATTCCCACAAAACCCAATACAGCACTCACTTCACCCCACTGTGTGTAGCGAATGTCCCTCAAGCCAGCTGTCTGCCGGCACCACATGCCAGTCACTCACACCCTCCAGCACTGTCCGCTGCCTCTGCCCGCTCGCACCATATGCTGGCTTTGCCCACTGGTCGCGCATGCTCTCCAGTCCTCAACTGGCTGCTGGTTCCACTCGCTGTCCACCAACATCGCCTGCTAGTTGATAATGCTCTCCGGCCCTCTGCTGGCCACTCACACCATCCACTGGCCCTGCTGCTGTCTGCCGTCATTGCCCACTGGTCACTCTTCAGTGATTTCAGCTCTGAGAGAGGGTCTCAGTCTCAGTGATTTCAGCTTTTCAGGACCCTACAAACAGCTCTACTTTTACCGGGCTGAACACACAGGGTTGGTCCCTCTTTCAAGTTCTTTGTTACTGGTGGTGACTTTTTCATCAAATAAATCAAACAGAGCTTATACAATCCAAAGGGCAGCATACTATGAAAAAGCTAATATTTCATTTCCCTCCTCAGTTAAAATACAGGTACTGACAGATTTGTGATCAAATTAACCCGCATACAACATACCATCATACCTTGTGCCCACACAGTGAGACAATGCTAATACCCAATTGTGCTCATGCAAATACAAAACCCATGTAGATTAGTTCTTCCCCCCTTTTCAGCTGTAAAGCGCAAGTGCCCAGCCTCTAGCCCCGCCTAACACTAATATTCACAATACATCTTTGTGCTCTTCATGCATTACGCAAGTATGTTTCAGTATCAATGGAAAGCATGACCTCCTGGACTGTATGCAAGCCATCTGAAATAATTAAAATGAAATTTAATTTGCACCAATCAGCCTATGATGAAGGGGCACAAAATTAACAAAGAATTTTGTGTTTTACAGTGCTTTTTACAAACTGCATTAAAATATTAAATGTTAAAATGTTGATATAAAAACCTTATGAGTTAAGATTATCAATTTTTTGTTACTTAACTGTTACAGTAACTGATGTTATAATGAATTTGAGGGGGCTGCTTCTAATACAGAATCAAATAGTGAAGCTAAAAGTCAGCGTATGAAACGAAACGGTGCAAACTATCTTCTTGGTGTCGCAGAGCTCTAAGTGACATTACATCTTATTAAAATTTTAACTATGAAATAAGAAGTGATAGAAACATGTTAATAATATCCCTACATGTTATCAGTTTAAGAACTGATGAGTACAAGTCAAAAAACAAGCAAGCAACTGGCATAAAGTAGAGGTTAGAAAAGCACACATGCATACATGCGTGCGTGCACATGCGCACACATGCAAGATAATCTAAACAGAGTTTTAGGGATGCACACAGGAAGTTATAATGAAATGCATATTATATACTGAATAAGACCCCAAGTCTGAAACCATTTATGAGGCAAGATATTTTTACTATAAAAGTAGTCCCATGGGTGTAAATGGGACTACTTATGGTACTTAGTACTTTTTGGCCTCATAATGTTTGCAGAATTGACAATGATGTTTGAAATACAGTATGGCAAGAAATCAAAAACAAAACCAAAAAACCCACACCAAACTAATCTACCTACCAAACCAAGGGAAAGGAAAACCAGTTCTGATAGGAAAGCTCTTGGTGTACAGTATTTTTCTAAGAAGAACTGCATGAAGATGAAAACAAACTGGAGGTATTCCAGCAAGAGCAATACAAGAAATTGGAGCTGGATGGATTGACTTAAGGAAATATTAAACAGGCTAATCATGCAGTGTACAGCTTAACTAAAGGATGTCTTTGAGGCACAGGATAACCATCTAAAATAAATATTTGAGGGGTGTAAACAACATGGATGAACAAATGTGGTACAAGGGAGTACAACTAAGCATAATGGGTATAAATTGAGAAAGAAATTTAGGGAGAATATTTAATAAAGGGAATTAACAGTGAGAGTTAATTAGTATTGAAAACCGTGTTGATTTTAGGTTTCATTGCAAATGTGGGACTCATTTGAAAAAAAGAGATTTACTGAGGCTTATGAACCTCAAGCAAGCTTAGGCCAAGCCTCTGATGACCCTGGATCAATTTCAAGTTTTGAGAAAATTGAAGTTTCACAAGATTTGCTCAGAGTTTTGGGGTTTGTTTGTTTTTGGTTTTTTACGTTAGTGTGAAATTCCCTGGTATGAACTACACAAATAAAATACAAACATATTTGTATAAACTCTAATGAAATGAAAATGCAGTTTCATGTAGTGCTTCTGTCCAACTATTCTATTGTGGTTCCTAGAGAAGTGTTAAATGGTATGTGGCCATTTGAATGCCAACAGTGCTCAAAGCATCACAAAAAAGTGGCAATGGATTCATTACTTGGCCTTAAAAACGGAAGTTGACAGGTTAAACAAGAAATACCTTTAGTAATTATTATGCCTACAACATTGGTTCAGTTTGCTCTTTGGGCTAAAGGCCATGACAGAAAAGTCACCTTGAGAGCATGGAGATGGTGAAGCACACCAGGCCGAATCACGCTGATAGATAGGAATTTTTTCCTAATGTTCAACCTAAACATCCCTGGCTGTAATTTAAGTTCATTGCTTCTTGTCCTATCATTGGCAGTCAAGGAGACCAGTTTTCCTCCCTCCTCCCCCTCATGACAAGTTTTCAAGTATCTAAGAGGTTATGTCCCCTCTCTGTCTCCTGTTTTCCAGACTAAACAAACCCAGCTCTTTCAGTCTTCCCTCATAAGTCAAGTGTTCCTCTAAATCACTCGTGTTGCTCTTCTCTGGATTGTTGCCAATTTTTCCACAACTTTCCCAAAATGAGGTACCCAGAACTGAACATAATACTCCAGTTGAGGCCTAATCAGGACAGAGTAGAACAGAAGAATTACTTCTCATGTCTTACAATACACTTGTTAATACATCCCAGAATGGTGTTTGCCTTTTTTGCAACAGCTTTACACTGTTGACTCATATTTAGTTTGTGGTCCACTATGACACCCAGATCCTTTTCTGCAGTACTCCTTCCTAGGCAGCCATTGCCCATTTTGTATATGTGCAATGGATTGTTCTTTCCTTAGTTGTGAAGTACTTTACATTTGTCCTTATTGAATTTTATTTCGTTTACCTCAGACCATTTCTCCAATTTGTCCAAATCAGTTTGAATTGTGATCCTATCTTCCAAAACACTTTCAACCCCCTCCCAGCTTGGTATCATCAGCAAACTTTATAAGTGTACTCTCTATGCGATCACCTAACTCATTGATGTAAATATTGAACAGAATGGGACCCAGAACCAATCCCTGTGGCACCTCACTGGTTCTGCCCTTCCAGCATGACTGTGAACCACTGATAATTACTCTCTGGGAGTGGTTATCCAACCAATTTTTCACCCACCTTATAGTAGCTCCATCCACGCTGCACTTCCCAAGTTTATTAGAAGGTGATGTGAGATTGTATCAAAAGCCTTACAAAAGTCTAGATACACCACATCTACTGCTTCCTGTCTATCCACAAGGCTTGTTACCCCATCACAGAAAGCTATCATGTTGGTCTGACACAATTTATTCTTGACAAATCCATGCCAATGATCAATTAGTACCTTATTCTCTTCTAGATGCTTGCCAATGGATTCCTTAATTATTTGCTCCATTATTTTTCCTGGTATGGAGATTAAGCTGACTGGTTTATAATTCCCTGGTTTGTCCTTATCTCCCTTTTCATAGATAGGCACCATATTCTCTCTTTTCCAGTCCTCTGGGACCTCTCCAGGCTTCCATGATTTTTCAGAGATAATAGCCAATGGCTCAGGTATCACCTATGTCAGTTCTTTGAGTATTCTAGGGTGCTTATCATCAGGCCCTGGTGACCTGAAGACCTCTAACTTGTCTAGGTAATTTTTAACTTGTTCTTTCCCTATTTTAGTTTCTGATCCTGTCCTGTTTTTACTGCCCTCCCCTATGCCAGGCATAGGGGAGGGCAATAAAAAAAAATCCACTGGCCTTCCTAAGCCATTTTATGAACACTTAACTAATTTAAGTAGTAGTTGTAGCTTTCAGATTAATAGACTAGATAGTGTTATCTGGTGGTAGTCTCATGAGACTTTGATTTCCTAAGGCACTTTTGTCTTGGTCCCAGAATATGAAGTTAGGGCTGAGATCCAAAGTCAAAGAAGCAAGGTAGACAGTAGTATTATTGTGACAGCAGTAAGTGCTACCTTAACCCTGCATCAGTGTGAGATACTGAATCCCATAGTCTATTCTTTCAGGGAGTGACAGCTGGGGCCCTCTAATTTTGCATAGGCTGTGTGCACAAGAAGTTTCTTCTGTGTGCAAAAAAAATTTGTGTGCACTACTATTAGGACTGTTGAATTTTTTTGTGCACACTTTATTTTGTTGTGTGTGCGGGTTTCACAACCTGTGTGCATGCACATGTGCACAGCATAGAAGGAACAATGGTTGGGGCTATGGCTAGTGCTGAAAGCCTACAATATTTAGCAATATACAGTCAAACAACTTGGTGTTAGTGACAATGTCAAGTATGCAGGTCATATATCATTGTAATATCTTAATAAAACCTTTGCATTACTACATTCAAGGGATTTTCTGGTGTCCATTGAACAGTGGCATCATTATTTGATGTATGATTGCATATTATTCCCACAAAGATTAAGGTTTCCTTAGAAAGAAAAGAATATGAATTAGTTCCCTTAAATATATTCTGGAACCTTGTATGTTTACTATTTATAAGTTAACTTTTGGAACAGGAAAAGAAGAATGTTTTACATTTGCAAAGGGAACTTTAAAATTTAGTTTTAAAATAAATATTTTATTATAGCATGTATAATATATAATTGATTCTTGCAATATCTGTAGTTCCATGGTGTTGTAATAATAGTAATCACATAACATCAAAGTGGGGAAGGTGACATATAATACTGAGGGTTTTTTTTAATATTAGGATGCCAAAGGTAATTCTTTAAGCAGACAGATACCAACTGAAACCAAAATAAAAGATAAATGAATCATGTAAAGACAGACAGACTACTTCATGGAGGAAGAAAACAAGGAGACATGATGTGAACGGAAAGAGCAAGATCCGCTCATAATATAGGAAAACAAATGAGACACTGAAGAAGAGTGATCCAGTTTAATTTACTGACTTGTCTCAGAATGGATATCATACTCTACCATGGCATGGCCTCTGCATACACTAACCTTATTAGCATATGCCATTTGTTATAACTGTACATTGGTAAAAGCAACATACTTCATGCAGAGTGAGTGGCAATTTTATTGAACACCACTGGTGGTTCCTTGGTTTTTCCTGTTCTTGCCTGTGCCTTAGTTTCCTGAGGACTAAAACATTTTGGTCTAATTGAAATCATTGACCACAGTCTGTGTCACTGGATAAAATTTAATTGCCTATGATATACTGGAGATGAGACTAAATAAATGAATGGTTCCTCTGGCCTTAAAATTCTATCAAATCTATTCTAATTCAAATTCTACAATGTCCATCACTGTGGAATCTAAGTTCCCTCTAGTATAAAACCACCCATGTAAGATGACACCCTCAAAAATCAAAGTAAAGTTACCTCTCCATTCACTCTGAACTATAGACGTTATATATTTTTAGACTCATATGTAAATGTTAATTCAAAAGTTTGAGACTTGATTTGTGGAAAAGGTCAAAAAAGTGAGTTTTCATATGGAAAGTGACTTGGTTTGTAGTTATTCTTAGTTCCTTCAGGTATGATTGCCTGCCTCAAGCAAGTTGCTGTGAAAGTTCACTCTTCCGCAAGCACAAGCCCTATTAGGGAGACTGTTTTTGTTGCTAAGGACCCATGCTTCTGCTGATGACTGAAGTGCAGAGGAAGAGTCATACACTGAAATGTTTGAAAATAAGGGCTAGGATATTTACACTTGATTCAACGTTCAATAGATAGTCAGTTGCATGCAGTTACGGTATATGTTCAATAGTTTATACAGCTAAAGGCATGAAATGCTGCATTCTGGATTCATTTTTCTGGTACTTCAAAAGCAAAATATACTGCATTGTTATAATCCAGTTTGTAGGAAAAGGTGTATATGACCTTGAACAAGTTAACATCAGCTAGAATGAGGCACATTTTCCTGGCTAATCTCTGATGATACAAAGTGGTTTTGCATTCAGCATTATGTAGTTCACTAGGAGATGGACTTTCATCATAGCAATCCTTGACTAGAAAGGTTTTACATCAGCTCCACACTTTTTTGCTTCCCTGTACATACAAGCATAAGCCAAGTTTACATTGAGTCAATTTGGTCTCATCCATAAATGCTGATCATGGATAGACACTAGGACAGCTAAGAGACAGCAGTGCTTGTCTATGATATGAAGTATAAATGCAACTGTCAACTGCATAGTTTTGGAATTTGAATCCATAAACTATTAGAGTTTTTACCAATTCTGCACATGGATATTGTATAGGACATTAAAGAGGATTTAATTTTGTGTTACTTCACAAGAGAGGGTTCTGGAGACAATGCAGTTCTCCATATATGTCCACCAGGTAACAAACCTGGAGAAAGAATTCAGACAATTTTAGGTCTCTCTTGACTCTTGCCAAATCTCTTAGGTAGGATATAAAATGCTGAACTGTAAGATTGGTCAGGGAACACTAGGGTTTTGCCTACACTGGGTTGCTTTGCAACAATTAGCTGTATAGGCAATAGCAACAGTGGATTATCATGTGTCAGCAAAGCATTTTTTAAAACGTAGAATTGTCTAGACCAGAACAGAGAAAGTAATAATGGTTAAACTAGTGGTTTGTCTACACTAGTGCTCCTGTTATTAACATTACTGATAGTAACTGGAGTGAGAAGTTATGAAAAAAACAGATGAGATAAATTGGGCGTTAGTTTCATTTTTACCTTCCTCCAAAGGGGCACCCGTTTTATAGTTGTTAGTCTTTAAGTGCCACAGGACTCCTTTTTACTTTTAAGTATTGTTCATTAGTAAAGCACAGCCCTTCCTTCTCTGGAACCAAAAGAGCACTTTTTAATGGCACTAATTAAGAAGTGTGAATGTCATTTACACCTTTTTGCTGCTCTGTGCATATGCGCTATGTTACCGAACACACTGAACTAATTGGTGATATGGTGTGTGTGGTTGAATCAATATGTAAAATGTGTTCTTGGAAACAAAAGCCTTTATATCTACAAGTCAGAAATTATAGAAAATGCCTTCAAGTTTACATGATTGGATAACATAAGTACATTTCTCTTAAAAAATTTTAATTGGAAAGCATACCTTTTAAAGTTCATGTAATTAGTTTAAAAATTAGATAAGACAAATGATCAATTGTAAAATATTTCCTCAATTGTACACATTTTGATTCACACACAAGATAATGCTTATTCAATTTGTTTCCCCTGCTCACACTATAGAAATATTCCCTTATAAATGTAAATTTGAAATTGGTCAGATGAAAAGAAATCAATGTCATTATATTCTGCTGAAAAAGACAATGTTCTAAACTAATGAGAAGAAGCAGTAACTAAAAAAACCCTTCACATTAAAAACCATAGTTTTATGATGTGCCGCAACATCCATCATCCCACATAAACAGAAATGCAAAGCATAAGCTCCTTGTAATTTCAATAAAAACAGACAAATTACACAAAGTTCAAGTTCTGTCTCCTTTTGGGAGACTCATTTTATCTATTATTAATAATAAAAATAATGGTAATATCCCATTTTCGTGCATTTAGCACAGCTAAATCTTTTAGTTGCCAACATGCAGCACTTTGCCCCAGTGCTAATGTCCGCTGCATGTGAATTTATCTATCTGTCTATCTCACAGGTTTGTTGTTGTTGTGGGGTTTTTTGTTTTTTTGTTTTTTTGTTTTTGCTGTAGCATACAAGTAAACTGCCACCTAAAATTAAGACTGCAGGAGAAGGTTTCCTTCCGGACTTCAAATGTCATCTTCTCACCAATTTACTGGCTAAGGAAGCTGCAGTTAGGATAAACAAAATTGTGTTTTCCAGGTATGCAGAACACAGCCTAGGTAACGTGGTCCCATGCTCAATATCAGTAAAGGAATCTTCCCCCTCAGACTAGTAGCTCATACACATGGTGCATAATTGCAACTTCTGAGTATGTATGGGAGAAATGAGCAGATTACTTGAGGAGCCAACTTAAAACTCAGAGTTCTTGGTCCTTGAGTTCCCAGAGATGACCAGGATATTATGCAGGAGAATGTTAACAGACAGTGGGACTATTAAATAGGAAGCATTTTTTTAGTTCACTGCTACAGTCCGGTGTGTGTGTATGTTCACATTACAGTCTCAGCCTATTGTATACTACACTACTCCTCTGCCACCTGTATCCCCTGTTCCACGCATTTTTTGGTTGTGCCAGTCCATTGGCTGGCATGCCCTTCAAGAGATGGCAGTTGTGAAGTTCAGCCTTGCATGATGCAGAGGGCATTCAGCACCCTTCTACTGGGCTTCCCGTTTCCTGCACCCATGGAGCAGAAACAAAGCAATTCATTTTTGCTTTCACCTGACCATACAGTGGGATGGCAAAAGTGTTGTTAAATCAAATGTTCCGTCTCCTAGCAGCCAGAAATGGTAAAATGTCAGTGGGGAAGGGAGGAGTCTTGAAATTTCATAAATAAACAATGCTTCCCCCAGGTAATAAATATTCAGGATCCCTCCCCCTAGAAAAACAACTCTTCACTTCAGAAGCATGAAATCTTGGCAGCCCCGATAACTTCATGAACTAATTCTGGACTCCTGCTGCCTACAAAGAGGAAAAAGGTAAATAATACTAAGGCACCCACATCATGCAGACCAGGAGACAGAGGAGAAATCTGCTCAATATTCAAAATCATGAAGCACCTACAGAACACAGGAATTCTGTAATCTTTGCCATTACTGTACCTACAACTATATATGCATCAGACAGAAGCTTTATGGCTGATAAATGAAAATGTTCTTATTAAGAAGAACAAAACCAGAGGACACTGCATTGCAAACTATAAGAAATATTCAAAACCAAAAGCTTATTTGACTTAAGCAATAGTAACATTTATAGAATATTGCTACATTTCTAAACATTATGGAAGAACATTTCAAATACCAGCTCTTACACTTTTTGCTCAATTACTTTCTCCCTTTCCTTTCAGCTTTGTTTGTATAACTAGCATGTTAGGATGGACTACGAAAGCTACCGTAATGGCATTTCAATTCAATTTTAAAAGTGAACTGAAAATACAATCATACACATGGAATACCAGCTTTGCAGTGAACTGAGTGTGGCCAATTTTTTAGCCACATCCCTTGGCCCAAGAATGACACCTCTGGAAAAACTCAGCATCACTTCTATCGGCATTCAATGTCCATAGCTATTAAACTGTAAAGCATTACACATGCACTGTACCAGCACACTCTTACTATTACTTTGTGACTTGAAATGAATGCTCCTGATATACTGTTGGGGTAAACAAGCTGCTGCTGGACAAGGTTAGGTTCATGCCAATCTTTAATGGAAATGGGCTCAAGTGTGCACCATATTATCAGTGTGTGCAACTTTTAAATACCACCTTTATTTTTAACACACTACTGAAGATAAACAACAGCATAGTCCAAAAATCTATATCTAACAGCATTAAAAATGGAATTGAAATGACAAACTTAAGGGTGATGTCTACACTTAGGTTAGGTTCAAAGTAACTTAATTCAGACTAATTAATTTGAACTAAAAATGATTAGTTTGAACAAAGTTAATTCGAATTAATATGGCCACACTAAAAACCTTAATTCGAACTAGCATGTTCATGCACAGGACTGCGAGTTCGAATTAGGTAGGGGGTGCTATTGTACAGGGAAAATTAAGCCGTGGCTAATTCGAACTAACAGTTTGAATTAACACAGCTACATTGGGTTAATTCAAACTAATGAGTTTGAACTGGCATTCTTTAGTTCGAATTAATGAAACTCAGTGTGGCAATGCATTTATTTAATTTGATTTGATCCTCATTAATTAGAATTAAATTGTAAGTGTAGACATACCCAATGAGATCTCATCTGCTGAGGTATAGGACAGAATCAGATACATATATAGTATTTCTAAGGTGCCATTCATTGTGCTACCCAAGGGACTCCTCTGTAACCTTCTTTATATATGTGCTACAAACCTGTATTTTTTCCACCTGTGCACAAACACAAACATCTTCTGTAATTCTGTGTGGTAAGCATATCACATATTTGGACGCCCAGTGCCATTTTGCTGTGGCAAGCTTAAACACTGGTTTTGACACATTCATAAGCATAGCAATCCTACAAGAACCACTATGATAAATACATGTGTATTACTATATTGTGCACTTGGAACTCTCAGGAGTGTCAGAAGGCACATGAAGAAGGCTATAGTGCACATGGACTAGGCCAAAATTGCTTCTAGAGTCTCTCGGGAGTGAACGACAGAATTGCAGTTGCACCATGCTTGGAGAGAATACTGCATACTACGTCCATCCTGTCTCTTTGTGCTGTGCCAGCTTCTTTGACTGGGTGGCTGAAAGGAAATGGGAAAACAAAGCCACACCTACAACCTGGGCCCTTTGAGCAGCTCCAGGGACTAGTAAAATAGAAAAGGGATGTGTTGTGGCTGGTCCCTGAATATGACTGCATATTGTGCGCCACCATAAGGAATGGGCAGAGACTGGCCCTTTAACAGAAGCTCTTTTCTAAATATCTGGCTGGGGGAAAAAAACAAAAGGAAAGGCTTTTTATAATTGAGAGTGCTCAGGTTTATGTTTCTGTGATTTTATAAATCACTTCCTGACAGGGGAAAAAAATATTCTCTGGATATATGCCTGAAAAGATTAAAACTAGTTTTAATATTTTTTTTTCAAGTCTATCTAGATGAGGATTTAAGGCAGTTGTATGCAACCACCAAGTTAGGTCACTCCCTGTGTGGGCCTTTAACAGACATACATTACACTTCATGATAGCATTTTATTTAGTAACTGGTATTTAGTGGTCTCTGCTGCTTCTCCGTTAACAACATATATCATTGTTTTGAACATATAATCTGGGCTTTGGAGAAGCTTCTCTGATTTAGTTGGGTTTGGTCCTACTTTGACCAGGGGATTGGAGTAGATGAACGCCTGGGGTCCCTTCCAACCCTAATATTCTATAATTCTAGAGCATCCATGAAAGACTTCAATCACCCACCTTGTTACACTTGCTCTGAAACATTTTTTTTTACTTTATACTGTCCATAATTATATTTCATATTCAATAGCACATACCCTAGTAAATTTATAGTCCTAATGAAAACTCTTTTCATAATTTCCAAAGGTATAGCTGTGGTAGTCTAGTTCAGCAAAGCAAACCAGAAATTTGGTGGCATTTAAAAGACTAACAAATTTATTTATCGCATGAGCTTTCATGGGAGAAAATCCCACTTTGTCATCTTCCAGCATCTAACGAAGTGGGATTTTCTCCCATGAAAGCACACGAGATAAATAAATTTTTAGTCTTTTAAGTGTCACCAAACTCCTTGATTCTTTTCATAATGCATCCAAAGAGGATCAGAAGCACTAAATAATAAAATGAATTAATCTTTATCAGCCTAAAGGTCTTAAAAGGATAAAAAAAAATACTCTGTAATAAGAAGATCTAAAATATAGCCATAGAGGGGAAGCATAACTTAGTATATGGGATTCAGCTACATTTCATTTGAGAGGAAGGGTTAATATCTTTTCTCACATCTGCTACCCACAAAGTACACCAAAGAGCTCCTCACTGCATGAGATGTGGAGACATTTCACTTGATGTTGCTCAAATGCAACTTTTAAATTGCTCTTCAGAGGAATCTCTAGGCAGACATGCCGACCTTCTACAGCGAGATCAAAGAGATGTGGAGTCATATTGGTCAGGCCCTTTCATCTGGACTGACAAAACAGGTGCCAATATACCTGTTGCTCCTAAGGGGGTGAGATGTTAAAAGAATTATATATTAACTACCACAACAGCTATGGAGCTGGCAAAAAAATGGACGAATGACAGTTCACTGAAGCTCATGTGGCTACATTGTGATTATAAAGATCCACAGAAGCAGCTGATTAAACATGACATAATTCAACCAAAGATGTCTTTACTTAATCCTATTCCTTTAATAAGAATTTGAGATGCCTCCATATTTTTATAAAACAGCATTTGGTTTGCTCTACAAAACATTTAACATTGCCTTTATATTTTTAAGAAATTAACTTTCAATAAAAAACAATTGGTCTAATTTTCTGCCTCTCCCCTTGGGTAGTCATTTACAGTCTACTAGCACAAAGTGGGTGTAAAATGTTGTGGTTCTGATCTGGTTTACTGCCTTCCATCTCACCCTCCCATGAATAATGTTGCATCAACTTAAATGACTACACAATCAAATGCAAGACAGTGAAAAATTGTGCCTATGACTGAAGTCAGCATTCCTGCAGATAAAAAAAAATTATTCAGCATCCAAATTTAATTAATTTAGCTGCTGGTTAAGTTTCCATGCACGTTTCTCTACCACCATACAGTGACTCTGATGTGCTTCCTCTACCCTTGCTGTTCTAAGCACCAAGCCTGCCCAAAGGAAACCACCAATTCTGCCTAACTGCTGCAGTTTATCAGCATGGGCAAATGTGCAGCGAAGGTTATGCTGAGATCATCAAATTAATTTTGCTTGTGGTTTAACTCAGAGTTAGAACCTACCGCAAACCCAACTCTCACCAAAGCTCTAGGTCCATTTTGTAATGCATTTTACTTATAAAATTGCTGTTAAAGATTCATTATACATCTCAAAAGGTTCCACTGGCTTAAGAGATTTCAAGTTCTGTTGATTTTATCTAGTTCTGCTGATTTTTATCCAACATGGAACCTCTCAAACTGGTAAAATGCTTTTTAAAAATGAAGGAGACTGAAGTTGGATCAATTTAGAGATTTTTCATGCACAAACAGGCCATAAAAACAAACACAGAACAAAAAAAACTCCAAAAGACTAAAAATCTAGCTGGCTCCACAACATAGCTGGATACGCAGCAGTTAAGCTACCCTTAGCAATCCTTTTGCATTTTGCTAAAGCCACCTTCCTGCTTTCTCTGAACACAAAGTGAGTTTTGTGACCAACAGAAGTTTCTATCCCTAAACTAACATGAACCTAAATTGTGTCACCCTGAAACTATTTCATTCAGTAACATGCAAGTGGAAATAATTCTACTGTTCATCTCAGGTTCAGGCAACAAAATTGGGTGTATCTGTTTTGTTTATATTTGCAAGAGGAAGAAGTGAATTATGTTTTAGGACTTTATGTTTTACAGAACACGAGAACATAACAGACAAAATAGCAAGAATGGCAAGTATGACAATTGTAATTTGTTTAATTATGCAAAGTGAAAAATCTATGTCATTGATATGAAATGCACAATAATTATGGAAGTTTTTTAAAAGCATAATCTGGAACATTTTAAGAACATGCAGTGGCTTGACAGGTGTTACAGGTAAGTGTCAGACTAGCAACAGGAAGATTTAGTTCATGTCCTAGGTTGCTGGAGGCTGCTACAGCATGTAGGTGATACATTCACTTCTCTCTAGTGGAAGAATGAAGGCTCTGTCAATCAAACCATATTTCCTGTCAGAAAACCCATTTAGTAGCAGTTTGAAAGGTCATACCAGAGATACCCTTTGATCCCAATCATAGCTGTCTTGTAGGGGGTTTACAGTTTGGGAACAACATATGATGGGTAGACACAAATGTTCCAATAACTGTTTTTCAAAATACCTTGGTATAACAATATGACTAAGGAAAGCCTATATATCAAGACTTTATCGGCATCCAAAACTGGGGAAAAAAATGCAAATTCTCTCTGCTGTATTTAAAAGAGCAAGATCAAGCCTAGTAAGTTTGTAAGGTAGTTCTCCAGTACAGTGGGCTATGTTTGCATACTTAAAACTTCAGTCATTAAGACTATCGAAGTTGCAGCCTAACTGGTATGAATACAAAAACGAAATTAGATGTTGACAAAATGTTGTTACAATAAAACCAAACGCAGTTAATAACTTTGAAAACTAATGCTAACTCTTAGCACAACAGAAAAGTCTTCATAAACACAATAAAGCAGTAATATAATTTACTTTTAGCTCCTTTTCAAAACATTACTCTCAGCACACAATCACATTCAGATTACAAAATTCTTTTTGTAGTTTTCCTCTGGCTGTGGGAATAAAATAAACCACTTAGATGACAGCAAAGTGTCTGTAAAATATATAACAGCAATAACTCCTGGTGGAAATGTGGCAGATATTTATACAAGAGCTAAAGTATGAAGTATTGTAAAAAAGGCTAACATGAAGGGTGTTTATTTTTAGAGGCCTCTTCCGGATGAAATCATATGGTTGTGAGGAAGCCTTTTGTAAGAACCCCTGTTTCACAGGTTTGTTCTTATATTCAGTGTGAGGCGTCAAGTGCTAAGTGCTAGGTGAAGACTTTTTAACAGCCCCAAGCCATAAGCGTAAAAGGTTATTTCTATGATTTGCTTTGAGAGGTTACATATTTCTAATTATTAAGTTGCGTTAGTTAATTATTTATTTTTTCTGTGAAAAATGTGGATTACACTTTTTCTTTTTCTTTTCCAGCATTGCCTAAGAAATCCTAGTAGAGGCTTTACCTTGCCTAACCTCCGCCAGGGTATAAATGCAAATAGCCCTGCAAATAGTGTAGTGGCTAGCACCTCTGCTTAATATGCAGAAAGTCCTGGGTTCAAGCCCCAGGGGGTTGGACTTGATGACCTCATGAGGTCCCTTCCAACCCTACGATTCTATTCTATTTGCCCAGGGGCTCTTACTACATTACATTAAAGAACTTACACATCATTCTAGTCCAAAAGTGGGAGGAAAAACTACTGGTTACCACCTGTATGGACTTTAACTCTCCATTTGCCTATACACCTTACCTTTCAAACAAAAGAGTTACGAAAAAGGCTGTAAATATCTTTCAAGAGTTTAAGGACAATAGCTTTCTGCTTGCAAGCAGCACTTGAGGATGACATAACACACTTTCACCGCTCTAGGGGCCAGAAAATGTCACTGATTTAGCTCAGTCTTTCCCAAACTAATTTGACGATAGAACACTTCTGGGCTTGGAATATAATGATAGAACACATACACACTGGTCTGAGGGGGGCAGGGAGTGGGGCTGTTCATACCGAAAAATTGTTGCATGTATTACTCAAAAATTGATTTAAAGAGAAGGAAAAATATCGCTAGCATCGAAATTTTCTCAGAGAACACCTATCCACAGCGTGTGGAACACCAGTGTTCTACAGAACACAGTTTGGGAAGCACTGATTTAGTTGGATCAGGGTTAGTTTAATTCCAGACCTCACACTGTACTGCACAATTTGCCCAACTAGAAAATATTCACTGAAACTGTTTTATATACATTGTTTTAAAAGCAAATGTTTGTAGAATAAATCAATTATTAATTCTGTGTTATATCTTAATAAAGTAACAACTTTGGTAATAAATTGTTTTATTTTACATTATTTTCTATTACATAAATGATCAAACAACAAAATGCTTCAACATGGGGCCAGATGAACTGCATCTAAGAGTGCTAAGGGAATTGGCCGATGAGATAGCAGCACCGCTGGCCATCAATTTTCAAAACTCATGGAGAACGGGGGAGGTGCCAGAGGATTAGAAAAAAGCAAATGTAGTGCCTATTTTCAAGAAAGGGAAAAAGGAGGATCCGGGGAATTATAGACCAGTCAGCCTCACCTCAATCCCTGGAAAAATTATGGAGCAGATTCTCAAAGAATCCATCCTCAAACACTTAGAGGAAAACAAAGTGATCAGGAACAGTCAACATGGATTTACGAAGGGTAAATCATGCCTGACCAATCTCATCTCCTTCTATGATCAGATGACTGGTTTTCTGGATGCAGGAAGAACCGTTGATGTGATATACCTTGATTTTAGCAAGGCTTCTGATACAGTTTCCCACAGCATTCTCATTGGCAAATTAAGGAAGTATGGGTTGGATAGGTGGACAGAAAACTGGCTAGATCAATGGTTTCAGCGTGTAGGAATCAATGGTTCCATGTCCAGCTGGCAGCCAGTCACAAGTGGTGTGCCCCAGGGGTCGGTCCTGGGGCCAGTTCTGTTTAACATTTTCATCAATGATCTGGATGATGGAATAGACTGCATTCTCAGTAAGTTTGCGGATGACACCAAGCTGGGGGGACCAGTAGACACGTTGGAGGGCAAGGACAGGATTCAGGGAGACTTAGATAAATTGGAACAGTGGGCCAATAGAAATCTTATGAGGTTCAGTAAGGACAAGTGTAAAATCCTGCATGTGGGACGAAAAAACCCCATGCACTGCTACAGGCTGGGAAACATTCAGTTAAGTAGCAGCAGTGTAGAAAAGGACCTGGGGGTCATGGTGGATGGGAAGCTAGATATGAGTCAGCAGTGTGCTCTTGCTGCCAAAAAGGCCAATGGCATACTGGGCTGCATCAAAAGAAGTATTACCAGCAGATCAAGGGATGTGATCATTCCCCTCTATTCTGCACTGGTAAGGCCACATCTAGAATACTGTGGTCAGTTTTGGGCTCCCCACTACAAAAAGGACAGGGACATGCTACAGAGAGTTCAGAGGAGGGCAACCAAAATGATTAAAGGGCTGGAGCACAAGCCCTATGAGGAAAGACTGAAAGCATTAGGCTTATTTAGTCTGCAGAAGAGAAGATTGAGGGGGGATTTGATAGCAACCTTCAGCTACTTGAAGGGGTGCTCTAAGGAAGATGGAGCTTGACTGTTCTCGGTAATAACAGAGGACAGAACGAGGAGCAATGGTCTCAAGTTGCGGTTAGGGAGGTCGAGGCTGGATATTAGAAAAAACTTTTTTACTAGGAGAGTGGTGAAGCCTTGGAATGAGCTGCCAAGGGAGGTGGTGGAGTCTCCATCTTTGGAGGTGTTTAAGGCCCGGCTGGACAAAACCATGACTGGGATGGTTTAGTGGGAGTGGTGCTGCCTCTGGCAGGGGGTTGGACTAGATGACCTATGAGGTCCCTTCCAACCCTATGATTCTATGAAAATATCTTTTTGGTGGGGTTAGAGGTAGAGGTCTCTGTGTGAGGGGGAATTAGAGGTGGGAGGATTTTAAGATGAAAGGGAACCAAAGATTTTACTTTTTAGCTCAGAACTTCTGATCTTGTACTGCTTTTACCCTGCAATAGCAATGTGTCTCCAAATCCTACAAAGGACAAGAGGATTAAAGTTTCCAATATGGCAGTGAAAGCTTTGCAATAGTGCTATCATGAAGGTTGAAAACAGATTTTCATTTGCAAACCCCCATTTTCAGTCATTTATGACTTCTCTTGTGGACTAACATTCAGTTTCAAGCTTCATGTGGTATTTCTCTTTTTTGGTGGGGAGAAGATAGCAGGATAAAGAGCAGTATTAAACAATTCTTTCAGCTATTTTTTAGTTTCAGTATCTGAGCGTGTAGGATATGCACTCTTCTATAAAGGAATTATTTGTTATGCTTGGATAACTTAAAAATGGCTGAAGTTCAAATTAGGCAAGAAAGAGGCCCACTGTCTTTCATTCAAGTGAGAAATTTAGTTTAGAAGTAAAATTAAAGCCCCCTGAAAATGGAAGATGTAGAGAGCATTTATTTCCACTAACTAGAGAATTAATCACCTGTCCACAGTGATATAGATATTAGTGTGTGTGTGTGACCACTATTATAGTCACCAGTCTATATGGATGGATACTAAGGACTCAAAGAACAAGAATGGTGACACCATGGAGAGGGAAGGAAGAGGAGAAAAAGTAGCTTAGACTTAAAAAAAAAAAATGCTTTAGATATATTGAGGGAAGAGCTGGCGAGAGTGGTAATTTCTTAAGCTGCAGTGCTCCAGCATAGAACAACATGTTCGCCTAGTGTCCTGAATGAAAGTAATTCCACCTTTTGTGCGAAGCAAATGATATAATTTACTTTAAAAAGTGAGGCTGGAATGACAGATTCAACCTATCATATAGTTTTCAGTTGTACCAGCAGCATATTATGGCATTGTGTTGCAAGGTCAGTCACTTGCATTTGCTCTGACCATTTCTCCATCATGGCAGAAGGTCGCTCAGGCCAAACCTGAATGGTTCTTTGAAGCATGGGATGGGTTCAATCTCAAACTCACTATGACCCAAAGGCCCCCCCCCCATTACAAAACCTGGTTCTGCCATTGCATCTCAATAATAAGAATGAAAAATGAATTCATATCACCGAATCAGATCTCCTATTCCAAGCAACCAACTCCTTTTCAATATGTACTAAGAAACTGATTCTTTGATGAGGTAGGGTGTACGCTCATACTGCCAAAACTGATGTTTAGTTCACCCATAAATAAAAATCCATAGTCAAGTACATCGCCAGTCAAACTGTTCTGATGCTGAAATAAAATGGTGCTTTAAAAGGTACTTTGCACACAAAATGCATTCATTTCACTACATAAAAAAAATTACATAAAATTTAAGTTGGGCCAATGTAAATCAAATGCCCTAACTAATAATGTCCTGTATGTATTGTTTAAGCAACATTCTTGCATTACATCTTTTTACTATGCTTAAAAATCTTCCCACATAATTTAATTGTGTAATTCCTCGATGAAATAAGTTAGGATTTCTACGCACAAAATGCAGTGTCAAAGCTAGTGTCGGTATATTTGAACAATGTAGCGCAAAGGCCTTCTTTCAAAATTAATGGTCTGATTTTTAGAGTGCTAAGCACCTGCAGCAACTCTCTCTTTCAATGCATGCATTAGGTGCACAGAATTTTTGAAAAAGAGGCCCAAGTTTAATGCTATGAAATATTATAAAACTATGGGGAGATTTGCAGGATATTTGCTGCAGTGGGATGCCTGCCTTACATTGTCCAGGAGGTGGTCAAGAGGACGATTAGAGACACGGTCAATGGGAAGGAGCTGCAGCATAGTCAAATCAGGGCTTAGGAGTCCAGCATAAAAGAGAGCTGCTAAACAAAACAATGGCAGTCAATCCCAGGAGCCCAGGAAGAGAAGGCCGGTCACCTGGTTACCTCACAGGAGGAAAGGGGTCAGCCTCCAGGTCAAAGAAGTGGTTGACTGTTGGAGCTCAGCAAAGCAGATACCTTGATACAAGGGCAGAAGAGGTACTGGGGTTGCAGGGAAGTAGCTCAGGGAAGTTTGTCAAGGAGTTGGGGGAGAAGCAGTGAAAGCTGGCCACACATAAGGTCCCTGTACCCTGGTCCACATTGCAGTGCGACTTTGGCAGCAATTGAAGGTAGACACACAAAGTACTTAAAATACCTTGGGCATCTCTCTCCAGCTGACTACTGCCTACTTACTGTGGCATTTTCAGTAGGCTGAGTGAACTCCAACTCAGCATTATGCTCCTTGTTGGAGTGGTCTTACTTGCTTGACTTCCTGATCAGATGACTGGATCTTCATGGACCTGCTCAGCCAATCAGGGCAACTGATCTGACAGCAGCAAATTTGCTGCCATCAGTGAAGACAACCCCTGGGTTGGGACCTGGACTAATGGGGTGGGTCAGGGCCCCTTCCCACCTCCCCTAGACTGCCACTGGAATGGTGGCAGATGCAGCGGCCACTGAAGCAAATGGAGGAACCAGGAACGGAGAATCCCTTGCAGGGAGTGAGGGGACATGGATTGTGGCTTGGCCAGAGGGCCAAGTCAGGAAGAGGACATGGTGGGTCCTGATGGCAGCAAGATGCACTAGCAGTGAACTCCTAGCAAGTGTGACAGAGCACACCTACAGATATGGGTTTCTGCTTGAGCTATTCTCCAGATCATCAGCGGGAGGTACCAGTCCAGCAATGAGTGCTGTGAGCCTGTCACATGGCCCATAATGGACTCATGATTAGTCATAACATGAACAATACTGCATGAAATAGTGTAGCAGCTAGCACCTCTGCTTAGTATGCAGAAGGTCCTGGGTTCAAGCCCCAGGGGGTTGGACTCGATGGTCTCATGAGGTCTCTTCCAACCCTATCATTCGATTCGATTCTAAATGAAACATTTCTTGCTTGCATTAAACATAGTGTTCTTACCACCACATGTGTCATGGTTCATACTGAACCGAATCCAAGACATATCTTCACCAAGCCCAAACAGATAAGCTTGGCATAGGTAGGTCACATAAATGATGAGAGAGAAGGAATACATGGATTACAGAATGCTGGCACAGTTAATCTCACCATTGCTGCAGCCCTACTCTATAAGGGTCAGTGACTGACAGCTGCCATCATTATATTGGATTTTTCTATTGTATTTCGATGTCCTCAACCGTATTGAATGTGATGTTGTATAAAAAAGTTAAAAATAAAAAATTCAAAATAAAGGAAAGAGCTTGAGTAATATTATTGGGAAATAAAAATAAATTAGCTAAATGTAACAAGAAATAGATAACTGAAACCTCTGCCCATAGCTATATACTTATCATACCTACAGGACATTATTGAAATAAATCAAGTAAGTTAACATTGTATTAAATATGTAGCACTAGTCAATACTGTAAAAGCTAATAATCAATAGATGCAGCTACTAGTTATTTCACTGACAGGATAGCATGATTTAATTTCATTGGGAAAACCAACTTCCCTTTGAAAAGTAATGGAAACAAACTTCAATCTCATAATCTGTGCTTCATCTGTGTGGCTGGCTTCAATTTTAAGAGAGATGTTTACAAGATGCATTTTTAATGCATTTTAGTAGGAACTCTGAAATCAACAGTGATATTTTGTATCATCTGAAAGTTTGTTTTAATTTAAGTGGATGTGTTAACTAAACTGATTGCTGCATATCTGGATTCTAAATACTCTGCGTAATTTACCAAAAGATTCTTTGCCAAACCTACAATATTAGGCACAGATCCTCCAAATGCTAGCACAAGTAGTAACTAACTCAAGAGGGGGGTTAGTCACATGCATGAAATTAGGCACCCAGTTAAGTGTTTGCAGGATAGAGTCTTTAGTGTTCTGCTGCAAAATCAGCAACTCAACAAGATAAGGAAAAAACCAAGACAACTAAGAAACCCCACATCACAAATTATGAAACCATTAAGAAAGGGAAAATTCTCCTTAAGAAATAAAAGAAGAGGAAAAATAAATATTTATGACATGGAGAAGGCTGAAGGCAAGTAGTATTAAGTACTAGTAAGGCAAATAATTGATTTAAAACAAACATGAGTGTTACAAAAAAACCTGAAAAATAGACAAAAGAATCTAAGTGTCCTTTTCATTTTCACCTGTGTTAATCAGAGTTAAAGACTGTAATAAATCACAGCAAATAAAATCTTTGCCCACTGAGATATGGGAAATTTAATTTAACAGCAGAATTCAACTTTTAAAAAGTGGTATATCTGTATGGCATTTTTCTGGAGCAATAGATAATCATTTCCCCATGTGGGGGAGGGGAGAAGAGTCAAAGGGGTACACATTTTCAGCACTACTTTACAGCATGTTCAAGGCAGAATTCCAGGTACCAGAAGTTGGAATTGTAGATAGAATCTGAATAGCACCAGCTAAAAATGAACCCTGAGGAGTCATAAATCCACCTGCCAAATGTAAATACTGAGGGAGCAGCCTGAGCATTTATAGACTTCACACCTACAAAATGTTGTGCCACAAGTCTGCATGGCCAAAACCACTATTAGGCTTTTCAAGCATATGGATAGCTACTTGTGCAATGGATCACAGATCTCTATTCTGTTGCAAATGAATGAACCTGTCACTAAGAAACCATATAAACAGATATGATGCCCAGTTGTTTAAGTTCCCCCATCTTCAAAACCTCTGACAAAACAGGATTTTCTCTCATGAAAGCTCATGTGATAAACAGATTTGTAAGTCTTTAAAAGTGTCACCAGATTCCTCGTTTGTTTTGCTGAACTAGACTAACGGAGGTACCCCTTTGGAATTCAGTTAGGATAGAGGAGGCCCATTCACAACAACTGATTACAAGGTGAGACTGTGTGAACAGGGTGCAAGTCTGGAAAGGTCCCTCCAAGAAGGATCAGGCAATACAGGCAACACTGAAGAGGTTTATTTACAGTACCAATACTGGGAACACTGAACAAAACAGTACGAGCTTCAAAATGGAAGTAGCATGGCAAATACTTATATACACAGGCAGCTTGTTTATTGGTTTAAACTAGTTTTCCTAACACTTTGGGAAAAACAACTCCATATATGGGAAGAGGGTCAGGGTGGTGGTGACGGGTGGTCTTTACAGGTTAGGAAATACTAGCTTCCATATAAGGCAAGGGAGGGAGGGGGTTGGACAGGTGTATGTGACCTGAGGCATGCATGGGAATGGAGAGCGTGTATACGTCACAGCAGACACCCTCTGTGCTCACGAGGCCTGGCTTGCTTGCTTATCCTAACAAGGGACAATTACTGTGGTAATGAGATGACCATTCCAAGTCCCTATTAAGATCCAGTCTGATTGTGTCAAGTTTTTTATATGCAAACCAGGTCTGAATAGGGACTTGGAATGGTTATCGCATTACGAAAAGTAATTGTCCCTGTTCACACATTCTCACCTTCTAATCAAAAGCAGTGAATGGGCCTCATCTACCTTAACTGAACTGACTTTGGTAGCACTTGCTTTTCCCATTGCAATGCTTCTCACCCTTGCAAGTATACACATACCTCCAAACTGTAGTTTCCACTTCATGCATCTGACAAAGTGGGTTTCAGCCCACAAAAGCTTATACTGTACCTAAAGAAATTTGTTAGTCTTTAAAGTGCCACAGGACTTTTGTTGTTTTTACTAATAAAATGAAATTCACTAACAATACAAATAGATTTCACTAATGAAAGTTTTTTAAAAATGGTATTTGAGTAAATTATCTCATACAGTTCAATATATATACTTTACCATTTCCTAAAATAATTTTATTTAACTTTCTCTTTTCATGGATTATTTTCAGTATAGTTTAATTGTACATAGAAGCATTGTGCTTTAGATCTCACATGTGCTTTCCACACAAACTGCCGCCTTATCACTGTATAATCAAACTATTGTCACTCCCTAAGGCTATTTACTTAATCATTTACTGTGACCTCAGAATTCTTATCTTAAATTACGTTTTTATATACTATAAAATGGTACTGTTATGTTATTGTTTCCCTTGCAGGTGCCAAAAAAGACAAGCTTATTGCCAATTGTATGCTTTAACTATGTCTTTTATGAAGTGAAGCGCTCTAGCAGCCTAAATTTTTATTACTTCACATGTGAATGGTTCATGAGAAAAATTACAGCTAGTACCAAAAGAGTGATATGTAGAGGGGGGGAAAAAATGTTGCACCCATCAACAGTGGACTAATGGCATGACTGAAAACTCCTTACCTACATATTGCATTTTTCCTCATTTCTCTGTATAGCTGTCTAGAAATTACTGGGACAGATTTCAAAACACTTAACCATTAGGGTTCTTGGGGTGTGTTTTCCTGGATGTAAATTTCCAACACAGGTGCAGTTAAGAGCCTTATTTTGCCCTTAACAATCTCTTAGTTGTCCAGCAAGGTCTTCTGTAAATCTAAATCCAAATGCACCTTTTAAAGAAGGAAGATCACTGCAGTCTGTAGAGGTAATGTAGTTAAATTTACAACAATTGTTTGTAAATAGCCTTTCTTTTTCCTTCATGTCTTTGCCTCTGCAAGTTCTCGCTACATGAAACTACCTGTAGATAGCTATGACAGCGATGCAAAAATAAATAAATAAATAAAATATAAAAACAAGGGGGCACAGACCAGGGCTGTCCTGGGGCGGGGGCAGGGTAAATCAGCCTGTGGCACCCCCCCCCCACGCTCCTGTCCCTCCCCTAGGCCAGCCACTCTGCCTCCAGGGGTGGAGTGACCCAGCCCAGAGGACAGGCTCCACTCTCCCACTCTGCTTCTGGGCCTGCCTGCCCCACCCCTGGGCTGGCTATTTCACACTGAGGATGGGGAGGGCCAGCCCAGAGAGTGTCTGTTCCATACCCCCACCCCACTGCCTTCAGGTTCTTGCCAAAGGCAGTGGGGTGGGGGACAGTGAGGTGGTGGGGGTGGGCAGCGGCATGGATCCTGCACTACCCTGCTGGAGGCGGGGCAGAGTGGGGCCCATGGAGCCGTGCTTGCTCACCCAAGGATGGCTCTGGCACAGACAAAGGACTACCAGAAAGTTTGTCCACAGGTTCACAGCATTGCACTTTCCATTTCCATGTGGAGCAAGGAAACTAGGATCACGGTGACTGAAGCTATGGAGGGAACAAAGTCACTATGTATAATGATACAAAAGATAAAGATACAGAAGACAATTTGGAAATCCTTTGTAAAACCTGAAGATCTTCAAAATAGGCCCCTGAAGGAGAAGCTGAAGGCTCCATTAAAACAAAGAAAAACCCACCTGCTGATTGGGCCAGAATACAATCTCTCTTGTATGTGAAGAGGGTCTAAGTTGGACGTGGAGTTAAGACGCTCGCTCACAAATCAAATCTCATTCCTTTCTTTCTTACCAAGAGTGTCAGAGGACTGTTGCAAACCTGTGTAGGATGTGACTTTTTCTAGGCTGTAAGACTAGAAGACTATGGATATTGTACCTTAGAAGTCACTGAACCAGAATGACTTGGATCCTTTTGTGAGAGATTGGGTATGTCTCAGAACAAAGAACCAGTCAGACCATTATCACTGAAGAGCACCGCAAGAAACAATACAGGATGCACAACTTTAGGACAAGTACCTTTCCAACAAGCCCTTTACATATTGAGTTTACTGCTCTGAAATGAACATTAGAAGGATAAGAAGAGTACTGTCTAACCCATTACTTAATCCTTCATTACAAACCAATCTAAATGGATCAAATTAATTGAAAAACCTACAGCAGGAAGCTACATTACAAGTTCAGAAAACAGAACAAATCTATACCAAACTAATGCCAGCTACAATTAAAAAACAAACCTAATGCTGATCTTGCATCAAGTGGGTTGGGTTAAATGACTTTTAGAGTTGAAATTAGATGCAGGCTTCTAATCATCAGAGGAGTGAACTTCTGAAGTAGCCTTCCAAAGGGAGCTGTGGTGGCAAAACACCTACCTGGCTTCAGAACTGAGCTTGATAAATTTATGGAGGGGATGGTACGACAAGACAGCCTAGTTTAGCCAATGCCTTGATCTTTTGAGTAGATATGCCAATCGCCTGTGATGAGACTTTTGATGTGGTGTGTTTGGAGTTATAATATAGAATTCTTTCTTGGGTGTCTGGCTGGTGAGTCTTGCCTATATGCTCAGGGTTCAGCTGATCACGATATCAGAGGCCAAGAAGAAAATTTCCCATAATGGAAGAATGGCAAAGATTAGGGGATTTTCACCTTCCTCTGTAGCATGGGGCACAGGCTCACTTGTCGGTAGATTCTCTGTATGTTAAAGTCTTTTAATCATGACTTGAGAACTTTAGTAGCTCAGTTATAGGTTAGAAGTTTATTATAGCAGTGAAGTTTTGTGGCTTGCATTATGCAGGAAGTCAGACTAGATGATCATATTATTCCCTTCTGACCTTAGAGTCTATTAGTGACCAGTAGAAAGAAAGGGTGGAGGCTTTTATACCTTTAGCTCCTGAACACAGAATCCGGGGAAAAAGGGCATGTACTTTTAATTGTTATCTACTCAGAAATGGATTCTGTGATAAAATGCTAGGAGACGGTGAGGCTCTACAGAAATGGTGTAATGAAAGTGAATCATCTGATACTGGAAAGCCCTTGTTCTGTGCTGTGAAATATATATATAAAGTTATCTATTTTTGTAATCTCTGATATCTTCATAGCTCTCCCTAAGTCAACAGAATGAAGATTTTTATCTATGTCATTACTAGGATTAGGACAAAAAGAAGATATTGTTAGCTACTGAATTAGGCATAAATCTGAATAATCTTTTCGGAGAGATTCCGGCTGCTTTTATCAGCAGGAAAGTCAAGAATATTCCAAAACTGAATAAAAGGAAGGCACAAACTAAGCTTGTGAAACCACACTGATACAAGTGGAATAAGAGATTTGATAATAAACTTGATACTGTGGAGGAACCGATTCATGCTGTAGATTGCTAGCAACAGAAAGTCAGCTGGAGAGATGGGTTTTGATAGCCATACCCATGTAAGGTGTCCCAGCAAATGGTTTACAGTGATTCCCCCCCCCCCCCCCCCAAAAAAAAAAAAAAAAACCCTAGCCAGTGGAGCTCCATTACATGCTAATCCTTCAAATCATTGAGGAGGTTTTGATGATGGGGTGGATGGAAACTAAAGATGTTCTGCTTCCCTAGCAGAAATCTCAGAGGGGCAGGGGAACAATAAATCCCTTTGCAGGACACAGAGGATCACATGAGCAGAGGGAGAGTTGAACTTTATTTTTCTGTATTTGTTTGGCGAAAGTATCTCAAGAATAATCCACAGACTGAAATAACAGGTCAAACCCCAGAAGTCCTTAATACAGACTATTCTGTCTAGTGGACCATGGTCATGCTCCTTCCTCATGAAGATCTGCAGCACTGCAAGCTCCATAACACTTACTATCATGGAAAAGTTCACTCATTTTTTTAGTGTTGCGGTTTATAGCATAAAGGCAGACAAGTTCCACTCCTTTGAGAGGCTACAATGTTATATCAGAATTGTTTTGTCTGCTTTTTCCACAGGTACCCAGCTCTTGCTGCAGTCATTCCCAGGGAAGCTGCCATCACAAGTTTGTATCTCCTCTGAGGGGGATGTCCTTAGAATTCAGCAATAAAGCTTAACACTAAGCACACCATAGCTAAGTATGAAAAACATGTTACAGTACAACTAATGACCAGTCTCTGCATGTGAATTACACTGGAACTATAAAGCACATGAATTATTTTTCCAACCACTTCTTTGTTTCGAAGTTAACCCACATCATCTCCTCATTTTGGAATCAGTCTCCTTAAGTAGAGGATTTGGAAGGAAGAACTTGATACAGATACCACATGTGGAATCTCAAGTCTTGCAACCTAGGAGATTTCCTCAGAGAACTTGCTTGAGTGATGCTTCAGTATTTGATGGATCTCAACACCAGAGAAAAATCCTATCTTCTTCCTTTCTGAGAGGCTGTTAACCTGGATGCTTATCAAGACACAAGGACAGGCATACGCTTTGCTTAGCATATGATGTACTGACTTTCTAGCAAAATAACTATGTATGCTGCCTTTCTCTGTCAAGTCTTATGTGGAAATTTCTGCCCCCACCCCCATGGAAAATATTGTTAGTACAATGTAGTTAATCTTAATTTGTAGAAGTTGGAAATTAAATTCTTTTCATGAAAGCAGATGCTCTATACACTTTTTGAAATGCAGAGTACTAAAAGAGAAGTACTAGATTCAAGACAGCCAGCCAAGAAGGGCTTTGCAGTACATCTGAAGCAATATTCAAAGTAATAAGTTCTCACTTAATAAGAAGATCAATGTCCTTTGAGCTACAAAGACAATAGCTCTCTGTAAGTGCTTCTTCATGGATTTCTCCACCTTCTTCATTTAGAAATTCAGAAGATGAAAAAGGAAACCGAGGGTGACATAGGAAACACTTATTTAAACATCTCTTGAGACTTCAGGAAGGTTATACTAATTCTGAGAGGAAAGGGGTGCCCTTTTTCCTCTTCTTTCTTCCAGTGGTTGAAGTATAATTTGATGGGGCCTGGAACCCTCATAATCTCTAGGCCCCCGCTGAAGCCCTGACCCCCCCCCCTTTCATCTCACCTTACCTGGCCAGAACTGCTCCCTTGCCAGGCAGCTCCCACCCTGAGCATGCATCTGAGCATGCTTGGGGTGGGAGATTTGAAAATTTACCCAGCCTGCAGCTTCTGGGCCAGGGCAGGGCAGATCGTGCATTCCATCCGATTCTTCTATTTTTCAGGGCCCTGGAACTCTGGCCCCTCAAAGCTGTGTGCCCCAGAACAGCATTCCAGCTTACTTTAACCCCCGCTTTCTTCCAAGGACCTTAAGAAGCAGTAGAAATCACTGTTGGGGGGGGGGGGAGAATCCTTACTCTCTCTTTCTAAACTTCTGAATAAACCATTTTGTTAGTTGTGTTTGCAGGAATTTAGAAGGGTGATACTGGAAGGCATGATGGTAAGGATTTCTGAAGCACCTGTCTGTAACTGGAAATGTAAACAACTGCAGATTGATTTCTATACAAGCAAATAGGAACTTGTGTATTGCTAATGCGTGTAGCTCCAGTACAACTTTCCTAGAGACAGAATGAGTTGGGCTTTTACATTATCTTCTCTGGAAAGCTTATGAATTAAGGTTATGAAAAGGAGACAGACACCAAGAGACAGTGCAGTTGGTTAGATTTAGGGGCAGGGGCATGAGAAAAAGAAAATCAAAGCTCCTAGTTAATGTCCAAGAGGTAGTGTGTAGGGTAGTGACATGCCAAACAAGTGATCTAGTTCAGAGAGGCTTATTGGAGGGAAACTATAGATCCATAAACCTACAAATTTCTTAGATGCCAGACTGACAGAATAGGAAAGCCTATAGAGACTAGATAGTATATAGAAAATGGAGGTGTGATTTGGAGGGACCAACTGAGCACAAGATTTTCTATACTAGGGTTTTATACTGCTTCCCCTCATCACTAGAGTACATGAACAGATCCTAGAAGTTAACAAGAAGCTAGAGAAACATATTGATTGTGAGATACCAGTCAGACAATAGGATACAGTTAACTCAATTCCCAGATGATGGCTGAAGGGAAGGAGAGACTGAGATACAAGCTAAACCAGGACAACTGACATTGGTAGAACCTGGCTTTCAAAAGACTAACAGGGAAATATATTATCTACTAGATCCAGTATTTCAGCACTATGAGGACAGCCATTTAAAGAAAGATGAACTATACATCACCATCTACTGGTTAAGGAATATAAACCAAAAAGGTCAAGTACAATACAACACAAAAACGATATAGTTTTTCCTAAGCAAAATTTATGAAATACACAATTCCCAAATAATGGTGATTTCAAAACACATTCAGGCAAACTTGCTAAAGTCCTTTGAAGAATTTACTTTAGAAACAAAAACTGCATATTTTTTTAGGAACTGTAATACATCTTGTCATGTCTACATCCCATGTGAATGCAAAGAAATATTATAAAGAGTAAAACCCTAATAAAACTTGTGACATGAAAGTCTCAAAACAAACCTATTAACTGTTGCATGAAAACTACATCAACAATGAGTTCCTGAGAAAAATACAGTTTAAAACACTGGAATGTAAATATAGTGCTTGGTTTGTTGAATGATATGCAAAACACTTCTGAAATGCTTACATGTGTGCTTTCCTAAAACCACACACTTAGGAAATGCAAACATCCAGTACAGGTTCTGAAATGAACAACACACTGAAGTCTAGTGTCAATTTAAATGCATTGAACACCAGGAAAATGCCCCCAACTAAGGCTTCAAACTTGTACAGCACATTTCCACTCAACCCAACTAGATTGCCTGTCACATCTGACATGGCTCGTCAAAAGTTATCCTTCACTGCTCATGGGCAACATGGAGGGTCAAAAGACCAAATACAATGGTCCAACCCATCCCAATTTTTTTTCCTTCAGAGCAGCAGATATTGAACTCTAAAATGACAAGACAGAGCAGGTTGAAATGGCTGCCAGAGAAACAGAAGCTGTCCAAAGCTGCTGATCTGAAGGAGAAAAACTAGCCTATCTGTGCATGTCAGGGTTTGAAGATCATATACTGACAATCTTACACAAAAGGAAGTAAAAAAAAGCCCACAAATCTGAAAGGTCTTCTGTAAAGTGTTTTCACTGGGAAAAAAATAGACAGTGTAAATTAAAATTACAGTGTTAGCAATGGAGGGCAAAGGAAAATAGTTCTACTCTGTATCCTAAAGCAATACTGAAGAGGGATTTTCTTCAAATCAAAAAAAACCAAACCAAAACAAAAAAACCCCCTTAATTTTCAAAGCAAAATTCTAGCTCTGTCAAAATAAGCTTTGATGCAAAAACCACACTAGTAACCATGTGAAATAAAAAAAAATCCTTTAATACATCTTTCTAAATAACTTTAATTCATCAACATTTTAATATACCAATTAAAAGATCAAAAACATTACATAATTTCTAATTATGAAAAGGCAATCTGTTAAAAATAGGTTAGTTTAGCTTACAAACTTCCAAAATTTAATAACAATACTTCTGTTAAATAAACTTTTGCTTTACTGGGGACCTTCTTTTTAGCAACATCCACAAAATTTATCTTAGTAAGTTTCATACTGTATTTATGAACACACACATGCACCTGATGCAGGCTTTTCAATAAATCCACCTGTCCTAGTCATTTTTTAAGGACACCACTCACAGTGTACATTTTCAAATTTAGGTATTGCACTTAAAGGACTCTAGGGTCATGTTTCACTTTTTTTCCTTCTGAATCCAGAAGAACAGCGTAAGTCCGTTCCAGAGCCTATATACATATGTTTAAAGGAAAAAAGAAAAATCTCTATTTTTTAGGACAGAGAAAGAGAAGAAAAACATGTAAAGGTCTATAATTTGGTTCTCCATTGGAATATTTTTTCTAATAACTATACAATTAATTCATGATTACTATGTTTCTACAATGAAGTACATAGTTAATCCAAAAATTTGATTGTGTCTATTCAAAGTTATTTGGGGGCAGATCATGTCTTTTTTTCATAAATCAGAGGGTCGGCTTGCAACAGAAATGATAAATTACTCTGTGCTGTACACTCTAGGGTGGAGGTATGGGGCAGTAGATCTGTGCAGCCTGATATGGGGGAATATCACATGTTTCATAGACCCTGATGTTTTCACGTTGCAGGGATTTCGGGCAAGCTGAAATCAAGCTCCATGCCTCCATCCTTTTTTGGAAGGGCTGAAAGTCAAGAAAAGGGGCAAAGAAGCTATGAGACTATGGGAGAGGACTGTTCTTTCCCTTGACTCCCCCTGCGCAACCAAGGCTGATTGGGCTACACACTGTGCAGCAAGGATTTTGGTCTTGACAAAGGTTGACTCCACTGTTTAATCTATCAATTAAGTACACATCTCCTAAAGTGATGATGACAGGAACCATAATGTGTTTGTATATGTAAAACTAAATGTCAACTGTTAAATAAAAAAATTAGAAAAAGAACTCTAAAGAATATTTGTTTCAATCCTTACTGCTCTCCCCCCACTCCCCTCAGAATAAACTGAGATTGTCTGAGAGCAAGTCTTATGGTTTTAGGAGTCTTTTCTATCTGTCACATGCAGCCAAATAATGCAAACTGTATTAAAATGAGACTAGCTCTACAGAAACTCAAAACATAACCGATCCATATGACTTTATTCATGTCTAATTGTACCTATTTTTTCTTATCTGTGTTTTAAATTGTCTGATAATAAACAATAAAAGAATTAAATGATGACAGAATCTGAAGTTAACACCTATATAAGATGAACGGGAGAAGGTAACATTTGTATTAGTAGAACTGTTTCAGTAGTTCTCTCTGTGCTTCAAAAAGTGTGACAAAAAATCTACATAGTGCTAACCATTTTCCATGAAAAGGGAGGCTATAAATTATTATTTAAATAGAAAAGCTTTTATTAGAGATTGTGCAAAATAAGAAGCAATATATACATTAACATTCTCATCCCCTATGGATCATGCCTAGTCTTTTGACAAATAATGGTTTTGTCTGCAGAGCTCAAAAGGAACACACGTAAGTCTCACTTTGAATCTCAGCTCCTTACCTACATGCAATCATCTTCCTTTACAGCAGGCAGGAGGAAAATTAGTGTTCTAGCAACATCTTGTCCACTCACTTATAACTAACTTTGAATCATCTCTTCGTGTATCTCTTTGTGTATCTAAGTAAGTATTTTATTTGAATTACATAAACAGAACATTCATTAAGAAAAAACAATTCTTTTATGATTCTACAAATTATAGAAAACATAATTTGTCCTAAAAAAATAAATCTAATCTTCAAGACTCTGTTCTTGTATTTGCCTTTTTAAATTGTTTCTCACCCAAGTTCCCCCTTGTCCCTTCTCCTTGCCCTGTCTTTGGGTTATGGAATGATTATCTGACAGTTCTAAGTTCCTGACTGCTTATTGATGATAGTTGTGACTGAAAAACCTGACCCGCTAGCTTTGGTTTATTTCAACATGCTGACACACTCGTCGTATTCATGAGCTGCAATTTAATTCAAGTGCACTTAAGTTCTAGCAAACACAAAGCGGCCAAGAACACTGTGTTGTATATTAGGCTCCATTTGAGAAAGAAGAGATGGGTAAATATCACTGCTGCAGCCAGCATGAGAGGATAACCTGCCCACACATAAGCCATTCCAATTAACCAAGGCAAAAACAGCTTCTATTCCCTACAGATTTGAAGGAAGTCTTCCTAATACTCCATAGATTCAACCTGATCTAAAACCACTGTACACAGTAGTAGTAGCACATGATTTATCCAGCTAAAGAATAGAAGCATTTAAAGAAAAAGAATCATTCATGAATGCTATAATTGAAAGTATTATAGGCTGTATAGGATGAATGCTTGTTGTGATGAAGAGAGTATTTTCAATCAGGTGAAAATGAAAAGAACACTAGAGGTACAATACGGTTCTAGATAGTAATGAAAAATGTAAGGGGGAGCTATTTCTCAGAACACATTGTCCTCTGGGGAAGAGAATGAAGTAGCTACATCCACAGTGGGAGGTGTTATTGACAAGACTTCACTACAAGGCAATATGCAGTGGTATAAAAGACCTTTGCCACTGTGAGTTTGAGACAGTGCTGTCTTGAATCTACAGAGAAAGTTACAAAAGAAAATTAAAACATATAAAAATAGCTACAGCATATATTGTATCTTCCATTCAGTTAACATATTCTGCAAGCTCTCTTAATAGACATCAGAAGGTGTTTTTATTATTATTGAATATAACAATATCAACTAAAACAACCACAATCCACATGTAATATTCTACATATTTCAAATTAAAGGGATTTAATTGTTAATATTAATATAGAGATACGTTTTCTCTATGGCATCTGTAATTTATTATGACTGTTTTAAATGTCTGAAAATAAAGTCTGTTTTCCCAAAACACTGAAAGTAGTTAAGACATTCAAGTTACTGAATTCAAAGCATCAAGTAAGTGAAAAAAACTACAAATATGCAAGAAAGTAAGGGAGATGGACTATTTAATAGGAATAATAAATTGGAGAGCACTTGATTATATGCAAAGAGATTGTGTCTTATTTTAATACGAGTAAAACTTTTTAACCGAAGATAAAAAGCTATGCCTCAACATGCCACAGTTTTTTAGTGGAACATTCAATGCAAATGCTTCTTATAATTTCACAATGAAGGTATTTGCTTTATTTTAGAAGCAACAGCATTTATGCTTTTTGGCAAGGCATACCATTACAAAGGTTCAGCATGGTTGGTAATAAGAAAGCTTGCACTCCATAAGCAGCTCTTTAGTGCCGTTAGTATTTTTCCTTTTACCTCCCATTACAACCTAACTCCATGACTAACTTCAACAGACCACCTCTGTGTATAGACTATTTCCGCATTCTGCTCCAGGCTAAACATTCTTCTGTGTATATACCAGTAAATTCAACAGCCTCTTTAACATCTGAGAACGAATTACTGACAAGTCATTTTTTGCTCCATATTGCAAGTCAACGTGGCAGTCCTGTTTTTTTTCTATTATAAACATGTACTGTACCTCAGCTCAGAGTCGTTTGGATGCTGATACAAGATTCATAATGGCTGTCAGAATCTGCAATTTTTTCTTTTGTTTTATGAGGTCAGGCAATATTACATGCACTGATATATTCCATTTTCCCAGCTGAAAACCTTCTCATTTGAGCACGACAGGTTGAGGGAGTCATGATTTTGCAACCTAGCATGTGAAACAGTATGAGGGGGCAGGTGGCTAACCCCACATTCTCCTTTTGCTCTTGTCCACTGGCAACAGTAAATTAAACTGTCAAAAATGGAATTGTCCTGTCATCAACAAAGCTATAGCTTCACAAGTATTGCAACATCAGATATATTTCTAATTCTGCATTTCCCTGCACCTGTAATTTCATCAGAAACTCGCACTGGACCATGGTGAGAAGCTGTCCAAGGGACACTGGCACCGTGAATTCCTTCAGAGCTTTGACATGGCATTTCAAAAGACAGAAATTAATGAACACCACCAGCAATTTGTTATATATATATAAAAAGTGTTCAATGTGAGGTCCTGACCTTCAGCACAGCTTTGAACCCCACTAAAAGGGTAGAAATGCTAACATGGATATGACACAGGCTACAAAAATAGGAAAACGGGCTAGAACTCAGAAAAGAAAAAGTGCACAAGTAGCTGTGACACACTATAAAACCATTCAAACACATTTAAATTGACTAATTGTGTAGACAGAATGAACATGTTGATATTTTAAAGACTGCTTCTCTTCCTTTTAACTATTTGAAATGTATGGAGGTGAAAAATGCTGGTAACATGTTATATTTTGCATTTTACACATTTTATTCTAGTTCATAAATTTACTGGTAGTAGCAGCAGTTATTCAAAAGTATGTTAAGGTAATTTCATTTGAAATATTCAAACAATGTTTCTTTTTAATCAGACAATTCTCTGGAGGTCATTTTAAAGAAACAATTAATTATCATCCTCATTCCCGGTATTTAAATGCAGTTTCAGTTTTCAATTGAAGATTAGTTACTACTACAATTTTATTTTTTTTAAACCTCTCAGGCCTGTTTAAGCTGTACTGGAACAAGTTACTGACTTCTCCTATGTTGAACATTACTCAAAACTTCTCAGAAACCCAGCCTATAGTAAATATATTAAAGTTTAATAATCTCCCACGAAGTTGTCCTTCTACAATTTGTATAATATTATAGATGTAAAACAAAGCTAGGAAGAAAATTCATTTGACCCTTTCATAAACAACAGAAAATAATAGGTTTTGTTGTTATTAATTAAAAGGAGCTATCAAATATTATTTTAGATTACCTCTATAAAAATTCAAAGCTTATCAATCATTAAGCTGAGGACAGAAAGTTAAATTGAGATGAGAAATCATTTCACACAGCTTAATACAGTCAAAGTGACTCAATATTCCTTTATTAATTCTCATTTAATATCACTTTAAATTGCTGCCATTATTATCCTACAGTATACGAAAGATTCTGTGTAATTAGTCTGTATTAAGCCCTTTTTATTTATAAGGAGCCAAATAAACAAA
>ML681981.1:5529405-5564405 GCA_007922195.1 Podocnemis expansa | reverse complement strand
GCTGGGAAACCTTGAATTCAAACAATACTTCTGTCAAGACTGAATATGATACTAGACTGATATTTCCTTTCCCTCCCTTCCAAAGATTTTCTTCATTAATTAATTTTAAGTCCAAATTAAAGCAAACAACAACAAAAGCTCATGTACTAAGCCAGAGGCGATGCTGGTGCCTGGCACACAGGGCATCTGCCCCAACTCCAGGTGCCAGTGCCCTGAATGTCTGGGGTGCCTGCTGCCTCTCCGGACCCCATTTGTCAGGCACCTGGGTCCCTGAATGTCTGGGGCACCCACTGCCTCTCCCAGGCTGGCAGCAGCAGGAGCCCAGGGCCCTGCCTCCAGATCAGGGCAAGAGGGGGAGGACTGGGGCCTAGGGGACAGATCCCAGGCCTGGGCCCCAGGTCTTCCTCCAGAGCAACAATGCGCCTGCACCAAGCATTGATCTCTACCACCATTTTGCGTCATACTTTTAATTTCAGCCTTAGTGGCGAGGTATGACTCGCAAGTGTTTTGGCAGCAAATTTTAGGTTCATAACACAGACAAAGCCATGGGGGGGGGAGATTATTAGATGGTTGCCCCTTGATTACAAAACAAACTGAGTGGGAAAACCTGGTAGGCTTTGCTGCCCTGCTCAGCCCTAGTTTATACTTGCTGCACTTTTCGGCAGTGGTCAACTGGACACATGCAAGGTATGTAAAATACCTTGCGTATCTCTCAACGACTTACTAATCTCTCACTATATGCTAAGCAAAACTGATTGGAAATGCCTTCCGGTCAGCTTATAGCAACTGCACTTCCAGGGCTCAAGTTGCTATGGCAATTTCCACAGTGATTGAGCGGGTCTACACAGACCATTCGATTGCATCCGGAAGATGGCACTGATGGTGGTGATTTTGCTGCTTTCAGTATAGACTAAGCCTTAGTTACTGCAGACGCCATCAGTTTAAGTGAACTAGTCTGGAAGGGACAAAACCAAAAAAAGGTATTAATAGATTCTGAATAAGAACTTTTAAAAAAGAAAATCAATAATATTTCTATTCATTAACTATGTATTAGTATCCCCCTACTTATTGTCTGACAAAGAAGCTCAGCCAATGACATTTTTCCAAATCTATTGGTTCACCTGTAATAGATTAATACCTTCCAAAATCTACCTAATAGTCCTACTGGTGTGGGAGTAGTACTATACATGAAAGCAAGCAGTCAAATTTAGACAAAACCTTAAATGAATCACAGTGTACCATAAATTCTCTTTGGATAGAAATTTCATGCTTGAATAATAAAAGTATAGAAGTAGGAATATACTATTGACCAGGACAGTGACAATGATTTTAAAATTCTCAAGGAGATTAGAGTGGGTATAAAAACAGAAAACACAATAATAAGGGGGGATTTCAACTATCCCCACATCTATTGGGCACCTTTAACCCTAGGATGCAATGCAGAAATATAATTTCTAGATTCCATAACTGACTGCTTCTTGGCACTGCTAGTCCTGGAACCAATAAAGGGAGAGAGACTTCTTGCTTTAATCTGAAATGGAGCACAGGATCTGGTCCAAGAGGTGAATATAGCTGAACAGCTCAGTAATAGCAGTAAATTAAAATTAATTTTATATTACTAAATTTAACATTATTATGGAAGGGAGGGGCACCAGTAATAAGTCAGATGGTATCACTCGAGAGTTCTGAAGGAACTCCAACTGAAACTACAGAACTACTCGAAGAGGCATGCAACACATCATTTAAATTAAATTCAGTACCAGATGAGGACAGCTAGCGGAAAACCAGTTTTTAAAAAATGCCCCAGATGCAATCCTGGTAATCTTAGGCAAGTAAACCTAACTTCAGTACCATGCAAATTGGTTCAAACTATAGTAAAGAACAAATTTATCAGATGCATATATGAACATGTGATACTGGGTGAAGATTCAACATGGTAATGAGAAATCATGCCTCACCAATGTATTAGAATTCTTTGAGGGGGTCAGACAAACATGGATGGTCAAGGATGATTCACTGCATAAAAAGTATATCTGGACTTTCCAAAAGCCTTTGACAAGGTCTCTCACCACAGGTTCTTAAGCAAAGTAAACGGTCATGGAATAAGAGGGAAAATGGTCAGTTTTCAGAGTGGAGAAAGGTAAATAGTAGTGTTCCCCAGGATCTGTAATGGGACCTGTGTTGTTCAACATATTCATAGATGATCTATCTGTAAATGCTGAGGTGGCAACATTTGCCGAGGATATAGCAATATTCAGGAGAGGTCCTCAAGTTCAAAGCAGACTATGTTCTCCTGCCGTCAAACCCTAAGTTCAAATCTAGCCTGACCCATGACATAAAAAGGTTTTAGCATCTTATAGTTCTTCATCACAGCACAATCTCTCTATACAACCTGTGTGCCCATGAATAGTGAGAAAGTATTTACTTATTATTACTCTCTGTAGGGGTTTTTTGCACAAAGCATTGATGTGTTACAAAATGTGATCCCATTTTTAATATTTTTATTTTCTTTGGTTACTTGTCAATATCTATTGTGTCTCCATCTCTGGATGTGGCCTTCCAGTAGAAAAAGAAAAGGCATCTAAGTAGTCTCTTTCTTTCTTTTCTTTTCCTCCATGGATCTTTTGTAGATTTTAACAAACTGTAATTGAGTCTTACATCAGCCTCAGACCCATCCGCCCACTGGCAGGTACAGACTCCCTTCCCTTGGGCAACTACGAGGTGGGGTGGGATTGGGACTCTTCCTGCCCTGTAGGGGGCAGGTGGGACACGATGCATGCTTGGGGGTGCAAACGTGGGCTTGATGCCCAGGCGCTAGACACCCTCAGCACACCATTGGCCGAAGCAAGGTCCTTACGACACCAGTAGATGCCTGGGTACTCAGGTGGAGGAGGCTGCTTCTACTCCAGGCACATGCAGGGGAGAAGTAGCCTCGCAGACTGTCTAACTTTGGAAGTTTCAGGCTGCAAGAGCAGCACTGAAGAACGACCACCTGTAATCTTTCCTTGCTATGAAGAAATAAGCATGTGCTGTCAAACCACAAATCTTGCTTAAATCACTCTTAACACTTCCCCATTCTTTCTTCCAACTCTCTACTCCAGTGAAGCCATTTATTCTGTCATTTAATCCCACTTGCCTTTGAGAATCTTTCCTTTGCGTGCAATGGACTTTGGGTTAAATTACCAAGGAAGGTTCATGCAGGCTGTTACACACACTGCTATGAACGCCCTGATCTTACCAAATCTCTTCAGGGTTGCACTTCTCTAGGACCTTTTCCCTAGAATACCTTTTGAGGAGCTGGTCTTTTTTCATATATGTAAATACAAGCAAAAGCTGTCTTCCTGAAGCCATTTTGTGCTGTGCTATATGTCCTTTACTTCCAACTGGTGAGTAATTTTAGCTCCTCTTCTACTTACTTTTAATATTTCTGAGGGGGTCTGAGTCTCACAAACATGCGTATCTCAGTGAATTTCATTAAAGTAATCAAATCCTCTCAAATCCTTATAGCAACACACTAGAAATCTCCTTGCAACTTAATCCTTTCTATTTATCATACCTATTTGTATAAAACCTTCAGTGAACATAAACCCATGCCAACCTGAACAATATGGAAGATTTGGCTGCCAAAATTTATTCATTATAGATCCATGCTTCTAACATCCATCATTTAATTACACTTTACATAGTTTTTTTTTTTTTTTAAAGAATATTTGTTTTTAAAAGTTTGGTATGTCAGTCACTTTTGAGTCATCATTTCATTCCCTCTTTCATTTGTTAGTTAATGCACATAATTTCTCTCTACTACTACTTTGCTCCTTGACAAACTTTTAGATTTTCATCTTAATCCTTATATAATTTAGCATAAGATCATTTAGGGTAATGGGGTACCCTAAATTACAATACATAATCTGAAAATTTCTTTTGTGATGGATTAGAAAGTTGTCCAAAAATACTATGCCCCAGAATAAACTAGTGAACATGCAACTACTGTGCTGGCCCTTTTTATGATGGAAACCACTTCAATCCAGGGGGTGATGCTTCTCCAGTATCTTAGTTCCAGCAGCTATGACTTTTTTTGGTAATGTACTGATCTATAAGCTTTTTAAAAAATATAAATCCATACTTCACAAAAAAAGATGCCCAAATCTCTTGGCTCCACATCTGACTTAGAAGAGTTTTTTTAGACTAAGTTCTTAAAACACAAACATTGGCGTACTCTCTAGGACACTCAAAAGGAAATGAATTAAAGCTAGAAAGCCTGATTTTTAACTATTGTTTATGCTTAGAGAAAAGTGCAAAGCACAGCATTTAAGTACTTACCTAACACATTAAGTTTTAAAAATGTTTTTCATTTATAGTGACCTAAATCAGTGTTGTCATTATTATCTGCCTACTTAGATTAAGGATTGAGAATATTTTGCTGTAATATTTCCTGATTATTCTAACTTTACTAATAAGTTTAAAATCTGTCTTTAATTGGTATTTTTTCTTTATATGTGAATTGAGTTCAGTGCTCCTGTTAGTTGATTTCTAGGTTTTTACCTGTAAAAAACTAGAGTTTTCAGGTGCCTAAGCAGCCCCTGAAATCATGGTCTAAGTTCCCACTCCCTCCCATCCGAAATAGCTCCTTTGCACCAGACTCTTTTCTCTTTAGATTGAAGATTATAGAATCTGACAGAGTGCACAGTGGAACAGGTGCCAAGATGGGAAGCAAGTACCTTTGAAGGCTATAAAAAGCTGAAATAAGAACACAATTTAACAAACTTCTAGAATAAGACTCGGCCACGTAATGGGCGGACACACCTTTAGCTGTAGCCTCCACATACACTGCTGCCACCATTACTTAGGGCATTAGCCATTATAATATAAACTATTTTGGCAATCAACTGTGGAAGAGGAACTTACTCCTGCCTTTCCACTCTTGGTCACTATCTTCTGCAGACAGGAGACGATCAGCCTATCATCAGTGATCAGCAGGTTTTAAAGCCATCTCTATCAACAGCCTGCTCTTCTTTGCAGAGGTACCACTACTAATAATATGACAAAGCCATCCCTCTCAGCAACCACCCGAGCATAATCACAGACAAATTTATGCCATGGGATAGCCAGGATTATAATTTACAAGTTGAGTGAATGAACACACCTCTAAACAGTCTTGCTTTCCAATACTGACAAGCATGCACATATCCCACAGCTTTCAAAGGACTAGACATCTAAAAAAGATGCTGTGGTGATCTTAGAATGATTTAACATTTGCTGGAGAACTTTTTCAGTTGTTTTGACCACATAAGCTCCTGATGCTAGCTGTTGTTTTAATACTTTTGAGGAAAATTTGCTGGGGCTGAAGGAGACAATTCAAATGTTTACCTAGTTTGATTAATTTCATTTTTAAACACGTAATCAAATGAAAGTAATGGGCATTATTCTTTACAGTTCAGTATGCAAGAACAGGCTCATAAACGGCTAAATAGTCTCCATTAAGATATTTTTTAATGTACAATATATTAGAAACATAGATGAATATGCATAGTACTTTCACATATCTTATTTAGCTCTCTACTGGTTCCTGGCATGAGGGAAGGGGGAATCTATGTTAAGCTGTGAATGCATGCCAATTTTCAAGGGGTTTCTAATAGGGGACAGGCACAACAGGTTATGAATTGCTCTATTCAAGAGCCCTTTTTATCATTCCTTGCATAATTAGCCCTAGAGCCTACTCCCAAAAATTCTTAGTCTGGAAGAATTTATCTCCTTCTACTCTGAGTTAAACTCCTCCAGTGTGCTAAAGGTGTCTTTTTCCTCGCAGATGTAGCTGCTTTCTTTATCTGATAGCTATATCTATTTATTTTTCATTTTATAAAAATTCAAAATTAAGAATTCCATTTCAGAATTAGTTTTTTTTTTATTCTATTGTTAATTTAGGAGTGACTATTTAATTGCAAAATCTTTGCCTGGTCTTTGAGACAATTCCATATATATATGTGAATTTGGCTATAAAACAAAAAAGTATTACTTGGCTAGATGAACATTCTCCTGTGATCTGAAGACATGCATAAGTTTATTAAGAGCTTTAAATATTAAATTTCTCCTATGAAAAAGAAATCATAAGGCTTTTAATACTGATGATTAAGGCACCATATTTATTTTTCATAGGCTCAATAACTGTATAATGAAAATACCTTTTGTATGAACTTTATTTTATGAAAATATTATGATCTAGGTATTTGTGTATAATAATTCAGAATACACTAGCTACAAACACTCTGTATACATGATAACCTTCAGACTGTTTTTCATCATATATATTTTTAATTTTAAATAGTGTTTGTTTGCAAATTCTGTCTCAAACTTGTAGGATAGTATTATATAGTTAAAACAAATGTTACCCGCCCTAACGGTAAAAAACTAAAACAACAACAAAAAAACTGGAAAAGTAACACTCCAATTACTTCTTTAAAGCAGAAATCTGACAAATAGTAGTAGGCTGTTAAAGTAAAGCTCAAGCCTGCACCCATTGCATCACAATGATCATGATTATAGTTTTTACATCCATAGGGGAAGATAGGCACCAAATTTAGAATGGTAAGCAGTAACTACCTGAGCAAAATGTGCATTTCAGTCAATAGCTATGCATCTAAGTAGCATCAGTACTGAGGGGGACAACTAGATCAACAGTATTGGCATATTAACAGGCTTGGAAAAAAATGAGACACTAATAAAGTAGTCAAGTCAAGAAGAGGGTACCCTATACTCATGTGTAATTGGACAGGTTCCAGGACACTTAGCTTTTGAGAAGATGAAAAAAATTCCATGAGGAGGTAATAAATAGAACGGTTCAGAGTGGACTTTAAAACAAGGTTTTGCAACTCATAGGGAGTCATTTGTTTTGGCAAGAAAAAGTATGTTTTACTGGATAATCCTTTACTAGAAAATTATTTTAGATTAATAGATTTTTGAGTCACAGAGAGACCTTAAAATACAGTCTTGATGGGTCTTTGGTTGTCTTCCTGACAGTTAATTCATCATTTTGTAAATGTCACAGAAGGCATTTCTTGCAATAGTTTGAAGGGGGCAGAGATAAGAGGACAAACAATGTCAGATACATTAATTACATATCGAGTTCTTAGTGGACTTGCTCCTGGAGTTAACTCCTGTTGTGATAACTGGGACTACAAATTTAACCTAATTGTCAGGCCAACTACAGCAAGTCTGTGAAAAGTTCAGAAAGTGTCTCAATAATCTATAACAATAAATGTTGTGGGGGACGTGCAAAAAGGAAGACAAAGACTGAATGAGTCCAAACCAAAAACCTACTGATATGATTCAAGGACTGTGTTAAGAACATGCCTGGTGAATAAGAGAAGAGGGGAATTAGACATCAGTGAACTAAAGCTGCTGTGCTGGAAATAAAGCCTAAATGGTAGACAAAATAATGAAGGACTGTTCTGCTCATTAATCCTTGTTTGGGTTCCTTAAAAGAAGATATTTTGTAGGAATGGATTCAAGCACTGGCTGATGGGAAGATTAGAAAATGGGAAGGAATGAGCTTTGCCATCATGGCTGCCACTCCCATCACCTTCTGGGATTCCAGGATGCAGAATGACATCAGTATGCTTTTTTCATTCTAACCCTGAGAAATGTCCTGACAGGACTGTATTGGAGAGAGGACCCAGATGATGCCACCATGTCCTACCATATGCAGCTAAATCCCAAACACTGTTGTCACAGTTTTAGGGTAATGGCGAATGCAGTCTCCTCCCTGCTTCTTTTAGGGAACACACTTAAGGTTTCTAGCTCCCAGTTCCCAGACGTCACCTTTTCGGGCAGAGACACACATCTCTCCCCCTTAAGTTTTAAGGCTGCTTGGCTCCCTGTCTTACAATGTAATAACCTAGCAAGTCTGCCTAAAGGACAGCTTTACTATGCTTTACTTTCTCTCTTAGAAAAACAAACAAGGAGTCCTTTGGCACTTTAAGACTAAGAAATTTATTTATCGCATGTGTTTCATGGAAGAATTCTCCCACAAAAGCTCATGTGATAAATAAATGCTAGCTTTTAAGTACCACAAGACTCCTTGCTGGTTTTGCTGAACTAGACTAAAAGGGCTGCCCCTTTGGAACTCTCTCTCCTAGGGCTGTTAACAGTTTATTGCCAGCATTTATCACCCAGCTTTTCTGGGAAAACATATTTATTCTGAAGATAAAAACATTAGAGAAATCATACGAAACCCAAAAGATTCTACACACAATACTAAAAGTTTACCAGGAGTCCCCCATCATTTTTCTGTGGTCCCAGTAAGCCAAAGTCTGTCCAATCTTTATGCAAATACTTGGTTCGCTTGAAGAGACAGTCCTATTCATTTGCTGAATCAGAAAGAAGGCCCCCCAGTCAGTTACCGTACAACCTTTTTATGTCAACATCATTTTCCCTGATTGTTGGTCTCTAGAAGATCTATATGAAAGCTTCCTTTGGAGGTGATGCCTCTCTGTAGGTGACAAGTTCCAGAGAGGTCGCTGTGTTAGTCTAGTTCAGCAAAAACAAACAAGGGGTCCTGTGGCACTTTTAAAGACTAACAAATTTATCACATGAGCTTTCATGGCTGTACTCCTACTTCATTAGATGAGTGAAATGGAAGGTGTAGCATGTTGGGTGAATAAATCCTGAGGAGGGTAAGTCACAAGGTCAGTTCTGTCTTTTTCGACAAACCAAACAAGTTGTTTTGAGTGGAACAATAACATGAACAACAGATAAGAAGGTGAGAATGTTATAAGATAGGAAAAATCACCTTTTGGAATGAGTGAGCTAGCCCAAATCTCTATTCGGACCTAATGCTCTCAAAATTTGCATATGAATTCCAACTCTGCAGTTTCATGTTTGAGTTTTGGTTTAAAGTGTTTCTGTTGAAGCACTGTAACTGTCATGTCTTTCACAGAATGTGCAGGGAAGTTGAAGTGATCCCTTATTTGTTTTTGAATATTACCATTTTTGATATCTGATTTGCCCCCATTTATTCTTTTGCACAGTGACAGTCCAGTTTGGCCAATGTAAAGGCACAGGGGCAATCCTGGCACATATATCACATTTGTGGATGTGCAAATGGGGTGGTTGGTTTGGTTAGGTCCTGTGATGGTGTCACTTTAGTAGACATGTGGGCAGAGTTGACAATGGGGTTTGTTGCAGTGATAGGTGCTGGCCTTTGTGTTTTTGTTGCATGGTATGCAGCTGCTGGTGAGTATTTGCTTAAGGTTGGGGATAGGGGAGGGCTGTCTGTAAGCAAGGAGAGGCCTACTTCCCAAGGCTTGAGAGAGCGAGGGATCTCTTAACATTCCCACCTTCACATCTGTTATTCCGCGCTGTTTCAATCAAAACAACTTGTTTGGTTGCTGAAAAAGACTGAACTGACCTTGTGACTTAACAGTCTCTGTGTTTGTTCACTTGACATGCTTCAATACAACTGAAGTGGGATTACACCTACAAAAGCTCATGCGATAAATACATTTGCTAGTCTTTAGATGTGCCACAGGACTCCTTGTTTCTCTCTCTGTAGATGTTTACAACCTTAAGTGATTCACCTTAATCACCCCCTGTGACTGAAAGCACCCGTTTTCACATCCTACATTACAGTATACACTACTGTAATCATCTTTGTACAAAATATGCCTTGGGAGGTATCATATGAAAACTAATAAGTCACTGGTCAATAATATCACAGTGTATGTAGCAACATTATATGAGAAGTTATGAAATCTGCCCATCTGACACTAAGTGTCTGTTCAAAACCACACAGACCTATGCAGACAGAAGTATCCTAAATGAAGAAATGTGTGTTTACCTTTATTTACATATAAAAAAAGTAAACAAGGTCCTACATACACCAGGGAGAGGAAGTGTCATGAAAAAAGGCAAATCTGTGTTTCAGCAAACAGGGTAAGAAGAGAAAGCATAGAGCCTTCTTCTCTGACAGGCTCCATGTCATCCTTGTTTGAATAGAATTTGCTTTGAGTGGTAAACTTCAGAACTGGGAGCATCGCAGCCCCAGAAAAAGGGCTGAGGCCCAAGCCCAATCCGACACTTGGTGCCCATCCAGGGACTGGATCCAGCTCCTGCCGCCATGGGCTGTTGGCCTGTGCCTGGGTCCCTGTTCGGGGCTGGGGCCAGATCCTGCTGTCAGCAGTAGGCAACTCGGGTTCTGCAGCTGGAGATGGGACCAAATCCTGCTACCTGTGGTCCAGCCCCAGTCCAGGGTTGGGATAGAATCCCAGACCCAGGTCCCTGTGCGGGGTCATGGCTGTAGCCATAGCCAGACTGCATCTCTGCCAGTTGCCTGGCCCCAGGTCCCCACCCAGGGTTGGCGTACTGAGTCCCTTGCCAGTTCCCTGCTGTCCATTCTAAACCTCCCTTCCTGTAATTTAAGCCCATTGCTTCTTGTCCTATCATAGGCAATTAAGGAGAATTTTTTTTTTCTTCCTTCTCCTCGTGACAACCTTTTAGGTACTTGAAAACTTTTATCATGTCCCCTATCAGTCTTCTCTTTGCCAGACGAAACAAACCCAGCTCTTTCAATCCTCTTTCATAAGTAAAGTGTTACAGACCATTAAATCATTTGGTGTTGCTCTTCCCTGGACTTTCTCCAATTTGTTCACAACTTCCCTGAAACGAGGCACCCAGAACTGGACACAATACTCCAACTGAGGCCTAATCGAGGCCGAGTAGAGCGGCAGAATTACTCCATGTATGTTTCTTACGATACTCCTGTTAATATATCCTGCAACAGTGTTTGCTTTTTTTGCAACAGCAATGCACTGACGACTCATTTAGCCTGCGGTCCACTGACACCCAAATCCCTTTCTGCAATACTCCTTCCCATTTTGTGTATGTGCACTTGATAGTTCTTTCCTAAGTGGAGAACTTTGCACTTGTCTTTACTGAATTTCATTTTGTTTACCTCAGAACATTTCACTAGTTCATCTAAATCATTTTGAAATGTGTGATTCTATCCTCCAAAGCACTGTTTGGTGACTCCTGTTAAAGCAGCAAACTGTTAAATGTCAACACTTTTATGGTGACAAGAGTAGTCTAATAACTGAACTGTCCAGGAGACATACTTTTTTTAGGAAAATTTTGGGTCACCTTGCAAATAATAAGCAAGGACAGCAGAATGCAGAACATAAGTGGTGTGTTGCTGACAGATTGCTGGGATCAGAGAAGTTGGATGAGGGTTGCAGCTGTATAGGGACACTTGGGGTGCACCCTACATGCTGGTAGGCATGAGCAGCCCAGGTTGGAAGCTACAACAGCAAAACACTGCGAGGGCCCCAGGATTACGCGGCTGGTGACAATCACCACTGGTTGGAATTGCACCTCAGAATTTGACACTCCCAAGTTTCTGGAGAAGGTAAGGGCAACCCTTTCCACTGGAGCATCATACATCCCTGACTCACAGTGACACATAAGTCATTCATAGCCATAATACAGTACATTTCACCAAGATTATGGAAGCAGTTGCAATATCTGACACACGTTGCAGCATCTGGGATGTCAGACTTTGTCTACTCTCACCCTACAATGTGTTTTTCTTCCTTATCTTATTTCTTTTCTATCTTTGCTCTCTCTCTTCCTTCACCCTTCTATCTAATAAGAAGAGTCTGGTTTACCTGACCAAAACTGAATATTTTGCAGCACTGCTGTTAGCCAGAAAGGGAGCTAAATGTAATGCCCTAAACAGTCCAATGCTGGTACATATTCGGCAGGCCTCAGAGGACGTCTCCACTGCAATAAAAAACCTGCAGCACTGGGTCAATTGACTTGGGCTTGCAGGGTGCTGGCTCTGAGGCTAAGAAAACAAAAAACAAAAAACCAGGAGTCATGTGGCACTTAAAGACTAAGATTTATTTTTCACATGAGCTTTCGTGGGAGAAGATCCCACTTCATCAAATGCTTCAAAGATGGGTGAACTTACAGAACAGAATTCATCCATCTGCAAAGCATCTGATGAAGTGGGATCTTCTCTCACGAAAGCTCATGTGAAAAATAAATCTGTTAGTCTTTAAGTGCCACACGACTCCTTGGTTGTTGTGTTTGGTTTTTTTTTTGGCTGGAGTAGACTAACACAGCTATCCCTTTGGAAATTGACAAGATCTGAGGCTAAAAACACCATGCAGAAGCCTGAATAACTATACTGTAATGTTTAAACCTGCAGTCCAAGCCCTATGAGACCGAATTAGCTGATCTGGGTCAGTCACAGGTGTGTTGTGGGTCTTTTATTCCAGTACAGATATACCTAATGCAGCTAATCATACCACATGCTGTGCCTAAGTTTCTTCCGAGAAGAAAAGTTTCAATGAGAGTTAACATTACAGACATAACGTGAATTTTCTATCTTTGCTGTTCTTTTCGTTCCCTTTTCATGTGTGCCATATCTTGAAACAAAATTTGATTTTTAACAAGAGCAATGATAGCTCTAGCTCATCTCAGCTAACTTATCTTCTCCCCAAAAGCACAGTTATTACCATCTGCAGTACCATCTAAGAGATTATCAAAAGAAAAGCAGGTTCCTTCTAAAACCTCTCTGTTGCTAAGGATAAAGAAAATAAGAGATTTTTTTTAAAAATTAAAGCTTTATTTAATACTTCACTATATATGCTTTAACTATTTCTTTTCTCCTCTGCAATTTTAATAAAAGGTTAAAAGGTTTTTAACATGTTTGCTGTGGTATTAAGTAGGCTGAAGTCTTTATACAGCAAACCTTGAACCTCATGTAAAACTGTTTAATGTTGGACAATAACATGATCACCTTAACAATTTTGACTCTTTGGGACCATATATTCTAACTGAATTACTATTCCCTTCAGTTCCCAAGCCAGCTGGATAAGAACATGCAAGACTGAATTTTCCTAAAGCAACTAGTAATTTTGGATACCTAACAGACATTTTAAAAGCGTTCATTTTCAGAAAACATTGAGAACCCACCTTCTGAAAATTAGACACCTTCATGTTTAGCACCCAAAATACCGTTTGACAATTTAACTTTTTATGTGTCTTGTATCTGATAGGATACCTTCCTTTGAGGAGGTTTTCTTTTATGCCTTTATACGCAAGCCAAGAAGTGTTAGTGATATGCCATCTTTTAGTATTTCATCACGACCATGATAAGAAAAATTATGATATTTAGTGATGCAAGAGGTTTTTTTTTTTTTAAAGAAATATTCCTTTATTTAAAAAAAAACTTTAAAAATATGCAGAGCAAGTAGAGGCTAAATTTGTGTACCTAATCTCACTGAACAACAAACAAAACAAGACAGCAATAAAGTGGTAGTCAGCAAGATCTTTTCATTGAGTTTTTGAGACTATGAGAGCTCACAAAGAACAAAATGGCTTGAATCATTAGAAACACTGACCAACCCAGGATAGAAGTTCTGATCCCTAAGCAGGGAGCTCCACCTTTTCAACAGCTACTCTCCTTATATTTGCTAAGCAAATACTTTTGTAGAGTTTTTTGCATTCTATCAACTTCCTTCCTTGCTAAAGATCAAGCAGAACCTCTGAACCATAAACTCATATTTACATACATGAAATGGTAATTGTTACATTGTACTGTAAGATGTTAAATATTTTAGGAAATAACTGTACCACTCACATTTTATCATACTAGCCGCTCATTTATAGAATATGAACGACACTAGCTGGAATCCAGCTTAATTAGTGATTGATGAAGTGGTCTATCTATTCTATACACCTTGTTAAAAGCAGTGATTTAAACTGATTTTCCAGTTATTTTGACTGGTTATTTTATACATACTTCGTTATTTTATACAAACTTTTTGGTAGCAGGGAAGGTAGTATTTGAAATAAGAAAAAATACCTACAATAAGTTCAGACTATGTTTGGAGAAGTTCTAAAATTGTTCCCTCTATAGATACTCCAGGCACATTCAAAATGAGATACAAGCATAAATGACAGGAAATCAGAACTCTAGTTGACTTGAATTTTATCAGTAAAAAGGTGGACTTCTCTTCTTCTTTTTTTTTTTAGTACTTAAACCCATATAGAAGGAAGAGATTTACTTTGAAGGAAGGTGCTCACATGCTGTGGTTTTTTTGTTTTGTTTTGTTTTGGGGTTTTTTTTTTTTTTTTGTTTTTGTTTTTTACATATTTTGTTCACCACCATATTTTAAGAAGCTTTTCACTGAACTGCAAAAGCCATATTGTAGGTAGGAGAGCTGAAGGAAGTAGAATTAGAGGGCCTGCTTCAGATCTATTTAGTTTGTTCCAGGAGTTATAAAGGCTTCAAGATCTAAAAATTCCAAAATCCAAATCTTGGAGCACAATAAAGATTTTAAGAGGCTGACCAGATCTCAGAAACGCTCAAGATATATTTATTTTGTTCTTAGGGGCCTAGGAGTTTACCAAAAATGGAGGAGGATAAAGTAGATCACAAGATGCTAAAGCTACTGCCCTTATGGAAAGTTCTATATTAAGTGTTCATGTCAGAGCTTGGTATATTGAGGAAGAGCCACTCTGAGTGTTGGATTTATTACAGATGTTACAAAGTGTTTTTTTTATAGTAATTTTTTTCTGTGAATAGCAGCACTGGTGTTTGGGGCAGCCTGTGAAACAGAAGCAAAGGGTCCTGGCCTCTCTGTTTACAGTTATGCTGCCACTTCTCATGTTCTTTGTACAGTTCATAAGGGAATAATCCAAAAAGTACCAATACACATTTTTAGTCTCAGAACAATGTTTTTCACACTATTATAGTTAAGGCTGTGCCAAGGATTACAATGTAAACCCTATTTTCAGGGGTAGAGAACTGTAAAAATTCACTTTGGTTTTAAATGTATGTATTCTCAAGTTGAGAGCATTCCGTCCTCCTCATTTGGAGAGAGAGGAAAAAAAAAAACAAAAAAACATTCAACCATTTTAAAATTAGCTGATGTGCGTGACTGTCCTACTTGTAATTTCGTTTCATAGCAGTACAGGATATGGGGCTTTCTGATTTCATAGTTATATACAGGCACAGAAAAATTGCAGAACAAAATACAGAATTTCCCATACCCTGAGAGTTCGATATCTTGCTACTAAGCATTGAACGTTCCAGAAATCATTTTCTGTAAACAAACAAGTGACTAAAGAAAATTCCTTCCAAAATTCCTGGATTACAAAAGGGTTCCATTTTGACCACTCCTTGTTCAATGATTGTTTGTGGTGGTTTGTCAGGAAGGAAGGAGGTATGGGACAATTCCCCCCCACTCCAAGAGAGCTAATGACAATCCCTCCATTTCATCTAATCCAGCCAGTACTGCTGAATGCCTTACCTAGTGTTTCAAAGAGATAGATGCAGATCAGACCTAGCCATCTGAAGTTTTGTGCAAAAGAGACTAAAGTTATGCTGATATTATATGGACAACAACCAGACAACATGACATGGATTATATATTCACTGAAGGTATATACCTGCATTTTGAGACCAGATATAATCTGGGGATATTGTCAGATCTCCAGTTTCCTGTAATAGTATTGTACGAGTGACCAGGACTGCTCTCTTCCCATCTATATCTGACAGGAAATTGAGGCACTTTTCTTCCAAAAGCATAGCATACTTCCACAGTCAAGCCTCTGTCATCTCAAGACTAGGCTACTGCAACAGGAGTTCTGTTTAACAACATAGAAACCATATGTCCATATCTTTGGCCATGCTTTTAAGGAGGAAGAACTGTGTAGTAAAGGCTAATATCCTCTTGTTTCTGCTGATGCCATTCATTTTTAACACATGACAAAAACACCTGTGAGCCTTAGATACATCAAATATATTTTAATACCATCTATTATCAAAATAGATTAATTTATAGGAGGGCATAACTACTACTAGATTTCATCTCCCAGAACTTCATTTACAGATATAAGTAATCCTTTCTGATGATGCTGCCTCAGCAAAACAAAAATCAAGAGACTGTTAATGGTCAAACAAGCAAGAAACCCTGTAGTACTTGAAGACTAACAAGTTCATTTATCGTGATAAATAAATCTGTTAGTTTTTAAGTGCCACAGGACTCCTTGCTTGTTTTGCTGAACTGGACAAACACAGCTACCCCATTGGAACTTGGCAACTTTAATGGTCAAAAGGTCTGATTTCAGGTCTTGGAGGGTAAAAGAGTTTGATATTCACTTAGGAAGACAATGTCTCTTCAAGTCCCATTGAGATAAAAAGTAGGACAAAAAGAAAAGTGGTGGGGATGAGCCTATAATACAGGTCAAAGGACATTGTCATTATTTTTGGAAAACTGAAAGAGTTGTCTGGTATAAAAGCATTTCTGCAGATGTTTCATACATATATCTGAATACTTCACACACTATTCTATGAAAGAGGCAGGGATTAAAGTAAGGCAGAACGCCCTGGAACACCTTTCCGGGGCCCACTATTTTTAGGGGCTCAGCATTCTGGGGCCTCTAAAAATAGAACGTGGGGCTGGAACGGTGCATTCTCGGGCCCACCATTTAAAAATAGCAGGCCCTGGAATGCAGCATTCTGGTTCCATGCTGTACTTTTAGGGGCCTGAACGCTGGGCCCCTAAAAATAGTAGGCCACAGAGTGGTGTCCACTGCTTTCCGGCAGGTAGGGGCAGAGGCATTGCAGAGGGGATCAAGCCCCGCCCCAAATGCCTCCTGTCCAACGTCCCACCCCCAACCTGGGGCCTGCAGCTTCCTCCTCAGCTGCACCACAGCCCGGACCCCGGAACTACCGCCCCCCACCTCCCCAGCTGTGCCACCACTGGTGAGTGTGAGGGCGGCCTGGCTCATGCTGGAGGGGCCCACTAGCGCAGGAGCATGCTGGGGGCCCCCAAAATTATACTTTAACCCCTGGAAAGAGGAAAAAACCTTGATGCATCACCAACCTATGCCCTACAGTGACATAAGCACTGAATTAACGCAAGTCAGTTCTTCATAACGAATCATAGATAACGTTATATTGTAGACCTTCCATAGTGCAAACTGAGTCTGTGCAAATGATGATAGCATCACTATTTAGGAAACATGTAGGGATTTATTTCAGTGTTAGCCTAACAGGGTAAACGTTAGGAGAAATTCTAGGTCTAAAAGGAAAGGTGAAATGGAATAGAGCTGGAATTGTGACTATCAACCAACAATACACATACACCTCGGAGTACATAGTGATCTTACAATGCGTACTCAATTGATCCAGATGGTAGTGAGTCCTGGGGGGTTCTAGGATGGGTTTTGGGGGAGGTTGTAAATGCAGGGCTGGTGCTGGAGGAGCAAGCAGGGCAATGCCACAAGGCTAAGATACATGGTTCTGCCCTTGGCGATGAGGCCTGATCTTCAGCCCTGCCAACATGGGTTCCAAGTTCAGACAAGACTCAAGTATCATACTGAAATAGAAATGCAATATTTATATTCCACTTAATTTATTTTACAACTGTATGTTAAAATAAGAAAGGGAGCAATTTTTCAGTAAGTGTGCTATGACACTTTTGTATTTTATGTCTGATTATGTAATCAAGCAGTTATTAAGTGAGGCGAAAACTGGATATGCAAGACGAATCAGATTCCTGAAAGAAGTAAAATAATCTGGAAAGGCTGGAATAGAGAACATTTAATTACAATTAATAAAAAGCAAGAACATTTTGAGGCAATGAGATGTAGGGTATAATTATGCAGACCAACTGAGGCTACAACTTTGAGTACTTGTACTTTAGCCATCAATGTGTGATGGTAGAAATGCAGTACTGTATGTTTAAAACAAGTATTGGTAATTATTGCCTATAGGTATTTTTAATCAAAACGAAGAAAACCCTCAAAAGTCTGACAATGCAGAATTGAAACATTTGGAGGGACTTTAACATACAAAGAAAGGAAGCTTCTCTTTTAATTTAGCCATGTCTATATTACAAAGGCTTTGCTGGTACTGCTATATTTGAGTGGATATAGCAGCAGAGCCCCTGGTTTAGGTGCAAAGAATGACAACAGAAGGCATTTTTTCTGCTGGCAGAGCTATACAGCCTCCCCAAACAACCTAACTCAGGGGTCAGCAACCAAAAAGATAAGAGCCATTTTCTGAAATTCCTTCAATAACCAAGTGTTCTGAGAGCCACAATGTGTGTAACCTACTGGTGCTGGGTGAGTGGGGCCGGGCCAGGGTGCCCGTCACAGGGTCCCCTGATGGGCAGACAGGGAGTCCAGAACAATGAGTGGTCCCCCGCAGGGTCCCCTGGTGGGCAGGGAGGAGCCCAAAGCTTGGCACAGGCTGTCCATCGGGTCTCCTGGTGGTGTGGGAGGGGGGCAAGAGCCCCAAGATGCAAAGGGGGGGCAGCCAAAGAGCTGTATGTGGCTCCAGAGTTGCAGGGTGCAGACCCTGACATAAGATATACTGACAGAAGCACTTTGTTTCGTGCAGAGTGCCAAAAGAAGTACTGACTTGTGTCTCCACTGGGAATCCTGCTGGCGAAGCTCTATTACCTACAGGGTATGGTTTCTGCATACCCTTGACTGACAAAGCCATGCCAATAAGCCCTGCCAACATGCTCCTTGTAATGTTAACCTGGCCTGAAATTTGTGAGGCAAAGTGGGAACTGTGTCACAGTGTTGCAGTTATTATTATTAATATAGGATACCACCATGACACCAGTTTAAAGATCAAGTAATAGTTATATCGTTGCTCCATGAGCATCTCAGATACCTAAACTATCATTGCCTTCACTTAGTAATGTGCAGTTATAAATATTGATCCAGAGCTTACAACAGGGCTATCCCATGGTGTGTGCAAGCCCATGTTGGCTGGCTACAACATGATCAGGCAGGTACTAGTAACAAATCCCTCACAAATTCATTCATTTGCACCTCACACATCTAATCCTGCACAAACTTAGGAGACAAGGATAAAAATGCCATGAACTAATCTCAAAAGACAATTGATAGCATTCATCCATATCTGGAGGCCCTCTGACACTTAAGAAAAAAAGGTAATTGTGCTTCCCAGAGAAATATCCTAGCACTGGGAATTCAATAGAGCAAGACTCCTGAGGGGATTTCTGACTTTCTAGTCCATATTAATTGTTGCAGTTATCAAATTCAGAGCTTTTAACCATGACTTGATTACAAAAGAGAAGATTTTCCAAAAGACATGAGTGCTGAGGACGGGTCTTTTCTTCTCCAAAATAAGATTTAATTCCAGAAACTCTTTTAGGGTTTTATCCAGGTCTTTCCCAAATGGAACTTGTATTTCAACTGCATGAATTTCTGCTTGGTAGAAAAGTCTACTGCTCATGAGTAAAGCCATACAATGCATCTCACAAACAGGCTAGGAACTAGAGATTTTGAAAATGTTCTGAAAAAAAATTTAAGCAAACATCTGCTGCTAGGATACTCTTACGAAAGGCCATGTCTTTCCATGACAAAAGTAAATCGCTCTGCTAGGGGGGAGGCAGGGGAGGGTGAAGAAGAATGTTTAGATCTGCTCTTGTTAAGCCTTTAGAAGATCCAAACTCTTTTTGAGGCAGATTCTGTCTGTCTGATAACAAGGAATTGTTTTCAATGCAACCAAAAGCAGTTACAGATGGTGCAGCTTTTAAAGACAGTACTCTGGTATAGAGTGGTTGGCTTGAATGTCTTCTGGATAGATGTAGTAAAACGAGTACTAGATTGACAGAGACTGAAGAGGTAGAGCAATTTAAAAAGAAATGACCAGGTTGAAGAGTAGTGACACCAACTGTATTTTATAGGTTTCTTGGATGAACTGTCAGCTCTAGTGATATAATTTTTAAGAGAGGTGATACACTTTCACAGTGAGTGAAAAGAATATGCTGATTTCACTGCTTTAAATGTGGTTTCATTTCCCTCCTTCTTTCTTCTTCTTTTTTTTTTTTAAAGTAGAAATGTCCTGACACATAAGACCCTAAAATTTCATGACAAGTAAGGCATTTTTTTTAAAAGTTTTTTTTTTTTTTTCTTTGCCTGCCATAGAAGAAAGACTGGTCTTTGAATGGATTCCAGAAAACAGAGGTTATCAGGCACTCTTCCAGAGCATAAACAGAAACTGGTATGGCTGGCAAATGTAAACATGATTTACACTAAACAGGAATATTCTTACATTTTATCTGTCTGTACTTCTCACTGTGGAAAGTTCACTGATGGAGCTAAAGAAGCAGCACCATTGCCTGCCTTCTGATGCCTTCTGATGCAAAAAATAAATCTGTTAGTCTTAAAGTGCCACACAACTGCTTGTTGTTTTTTTTTTACTGCCTTCTGATGCCTTCTTGCTCTCAGATCAGACTCATTCAGAACTACATACAGCTGGTCCATAAAAACCATGTAATTTTTTTTAGAGTTCTGAACTGTAAACTGAAAATTCTTTAAATATTAACTTTTAAAAATATCCACAGCAGATGTACAATCATTATTTTTGTGTGGTAGCTTTACTATGCAGTGAAAATTATCCTAATCCTTTATTCAAAGGAGCAATTATTGTAAAGAAGCTATTCTCTTAGCTTGTCAATAAATAATTTTGGATAAGAGATTGTAAGAACTATCTGACTTTGCAAACTTGCAGAGAAAGTCCCAATGAACATTCCTAAACACAATATAAATTCAGACACTTTCACTAAAATGCCAGTTTTCATCAAGATCACTAAATGATCAAAGTCACTGAATTAATGTTCCTTTGGTCAATCTCTAACAGGAAAACAGGAGCATCTTATGGAGGAAGTAAAACCACCAGACTGCACCAAGACTATCAGCCATAGGGGGTATCCCTTTTGGTAATAAAATCAAGACTGTGTTTGCTAGTAAAAGATTCATAGCATTTAGGAGTGTCAGTAAACTGGAGACTGAGTGTCTTAAATGCCTGCATACCAGTGCTAGTGTGGTTTTAAAAGTTGATGTAAGGATCTTTATGGGAAGCTTCTAGCTTGAGTTCTTCATTGAATCGTGAATAGAGAAATATAAAACTTTTCATAAATTTATGTTTTCCATTGGCTAGAAGAACAACAACAAAAAAATCATTATACCTTTTCTAAAACTGGAATTCCATGTTAGTTAAAAACTTGTTTCAAAATAGATCTAATTCCTTTTTACTCTGCAACAAACACATCAGTTGAAGTTTTTCCTCTATTATTGAACATTATGGACAGAGTGAGATTTTGATAAGTTCAAAAACATGTAGCTACACTGTAAATTATTTTTGTAAAGTAACTGACCTGATTATCTTAATGGTCAGAATTTCAAACATAAACGTGAACTGTGTCCACAGACTACTTTAGATCAAATAATGACATAATTGCACATATAAAGTATGTGTGCAGAACAGATACTTCCTTAACAAGTCTACTCACTAAATAAAACATTTTTTTCTTAACATCATCATTACAAGATAAACTTAATGCCTGCAAATGAAACTCTGTTTTTCCTTCTGCTTGGTTACTATCACCATCATCAATAAAAACTATGGTGTCTGAATTTAGTAAGTATTTACACTTAATTCGCATAGCACAGACTGTTTTACTGATTTTTTGATTGGTTCTGTAGTTCTGGGACTAGAAATTCAAAGGTATTTTCAGGTAGAGGATTTTGCCACTCAGGTCCCCTTGACCTTCTATGGGTTGTATGATTAATTGCCTGGGTCCCCCTCCAGTCTGGAAATCTTAGCCATAAGGCTTAATTATCCACTTTTTCACAATTTGTTTAGTTATTTACACCTTTCAATGTAGAACACTGGTAAACCAAAATGGTAATGATGTACTGATACCTTGTAGATATATATAATTATACAAGTCAGTGGGGAAAAAAGGCCCATTGTGTTTAGTTTTGCTTTTGCATCAAGGTAAATCAGAAGTAACTCCATCAAAGTTATACTTCTGTGAAACTGGTGATACTAAAACTAGAGAGAAGTACATCTTATATGCAGAAATTTTCTAGTAAAAGAAAGGCTGTTTTACAATGAAGCAAACCACAGCATGCAGCAAACATGTTGAGCTGTTTGTTTGTATGGGCCAATAGATTATGGACACATGGATGCTTTTCAATGGAAAAGACTACAATAGATTCAAGACTAAAATATGGCATATTGTTTGCACTTTTAGGCCACCCAGCACATGGTAAAAACAGAGAAGTATGAAACTTGCCAATAAAATAAAGCCAAAGAAAAATATTTTTAAAAAAGTTTAAGTGAACTAAACAATATATGAATTGTAGTTTCCTATATCCAAATAGCCACGTCTCAGTGCATTCTAAAATTTGTGTATGTCCTAAGATTTAAATCATTCCTTTAAATTCTCATTTTTTATGGACTGGCATCTTTTAAAAGGGAAGGGCTAATTGGAAACTGATGAAAGTATGTATTTAAAAAAAATTACATTGGAAAGAAAGGCCTTTCTTAATTTTTTCTAAAAGGCCACCGTGTCTTATATTCTGTTAAGTACTATGCTGGATTTATAAATGGAGGTTACTCACCTTTGGTGCAGTAACTGGGGTTCTTCGAGATGCGTGTTCCTGACATGCTCCACTGAAGGTCTTTCCGCGGCACCGCACCCTGGATTGGAGATTTTTTCTGTAGCAGTGGCTCCATCAGCGGGGAGAGATGCGATGACGTGCAGCTTGTGTGCTTCCCACCTTGCTGACGTCAGCATTCTGATCTCCCCGCTCCTTCAGTTCCCTTCTACTGCGGAGTTCATGATTATAGAAGTTACGGAAAAGACTGAACCTCCGAAGTAGAGGGGAGGAGGGCGGGTAGTGGAGCATGTCAGGAACACGCATCTCGAAGAACCCCAGTTACTGCACCAAAGGTGAGTAACCTCCATTTCTTCGACGAGCAGTGTTCCTGACTGCTCCACTGAAGGTGACTTCATAGCGGTTGTTACGTCTGGAGGTGGGCACTTTGGTTTATGTGTGGCGGACTGAACTGAGTACTGCCTGTCCTACTGCCGTGTCCATAGCCGAAAAACGATCTAGAGCATAGTGTCTGGCAAAAGTCTCGGATGAGGCCCAAGTTGCCGCTTGGCATATCTCATGCAAAGGCACTCTGTTTAGGAACGCGACCGAAGAGGCCATGGCTCGCGTGGAATGCGAGCGTATAGTTTGCGGTGGGACCGTTTGAGATGTTATGTATGCGGTTTGGATACAGGTGGATATCCATCGGGATATACGTCGTTTGGAAATTGGCTGGCCTTTGGAACGCTCTGTGGTTGACACGAAAAGTCTAGGTGTCTTTCGAAAAGCTTTCGTCCGATCAAGATAGAAGGCAAGCGCCCGTCGTACGTCGAGTGTATGTAGTGCTTTGTCTTGAGACGTAATGTGTGGTTTTGGGCAAAATACAGGAAGATGAATGGTTTGATTAAGGTGAAAGCTAGATGACACCTTAGGTATAAATTTAGGGTGCAGTCTCAGGGAGACTTTATCTTTATAGAATATTGTGAAAGGTGGATCAGCCATAAGGGCAGCGATTTCGCCTATGTGACGAGCAGAAGTGATAGCCACTAAAAAGGCTACTTTCATAGATAAGTATAACAGGGAGACCGTAGCCAAAGGTTCAAATGGTGGTTTTATAAGGGCTCTGAGCACTGTTGTGAGGTCCCACGGCATAGTCGGAGGGCGCACCTGTGGATATAAGTTCTGTAAGCCCTGCATGAACCTTTTGACGGTATGGTGAGTAAAGACAGAGCGATTGTCCACTGGATCATGAAAAGTGGAGATGGCTGCAAGATGGACCCTAACAGAAGTTGTCGCTATCTTTGTATGTTTTAACTGCAGAAGATATTCAAGGATTCGAGGGACGGAGGCAGTTGAAGCATCGATGTTATGATTAGAACACCAGTGTAGGAAACGACGCCATTTCTGCAGGTAAGTTGTTCTGGTAGTGGGCTTTCTGCTATTTAGTAGGATATGTTGAACTGACTGTGAACACTGGAGGTCTAGAGGAGAGAACCATCGAGGTTCCAGGCTGTTAAGTGAAGACGGTGTAGGTAAGTATGTAGTTGAGTACCATGCTCCTGTGAAAGAAGGTCCGGGACAAGAGGTAAGGTGACTGGTGGGGTCCTGGACATGGTTTTGAGTAGAGTGTACCAAGTCTGCCGGGGCCATGCTGGTGCTATTAGTACCACCCTCGCTTTGTCCTCCTGGATCTTCCGGAGGACCCTGGGAATCAAGGGGGTTGGGGGAAAGGCGTACATTAGATGCTGCCCCCAGTGAAGCAGGAAGGCATCGCCCCTGGAATTGTGACCGTTCCCCCCTCGAGAGCAATAAAGTTTGCACTTCCTGTTTTGGCTGGTAGCAAACAGATCCATGGTGGGAAAACCCCAACGGGCAAAGATGTCGATCAGGATATCGTTGCGGATTTCCCATTCGTGTTGAACCGGGAAGAAACGGCTCAGAGAATCGGCTAGGATGTTGTCTCTGCCTAGCAAGTATTCTGCTGTAAGGTGAATAGCGTGATTTATGCACCAGTCCCACAGGGTCATCGCTTCTAGACAAAGTACTGTCGATCTGGTTCCACCTTGGCGGTTGATATAGAACATACATGTGATGTTGTCCGTGCGAATTTTGACGTGTTTGCCTGTGATAAAAGGGAGAAAGTGCTGACAAGCCCTTAAGACTGCCCTGAGTTCGAGTAGATTTATGTGCAGAGAAGTTTCTGTGTGGGACCATTTGCCCTGTGCGGTTTGCTGGTGAAGGAATGCTCCCCAGCCTGTAAGGGAGGCGTCGGTAGTGATTGTGAGAAGCGGTTGTGGTAGGAGAAAAGGAACCCCGTGTAGTAAGTTGTTGGGGTCTGTCCACCAAGACAGGGAGCGTTGGACAGCTGTTGGAATGTGCAAAGTCTGATTGAGGGATCGACCAAGCACACGGCATCGGGAGAGGAACCACAACTGAAAAGGACGCATGCGAAGCCGGGCATAGCTGACTAGGTATGTGGTTGCCGCCATATGTCCAAGCATTTGCATACAAAGACGAGCTGGGATGACTGTGGACTTTTGTATTTTCAGGACGAGCTGGATTATAGTGTGAAACCTGTCTGCTGGAAGGAATGCCCTTGCGACCGGTGAGTAGATCCGGGCCCCTATAAATTGGATCTGTTGGTTGGGTCGTAACGATGACTTTTCGTAATTTATGTTTAAACCCAAAGAGAGGAACAGGGTTTGTGTGACTTGTACTGCCTGTTGTGCTTGTGCGTAAGTGGGAGCCGTGATGAGGAAGTCGTCGAGATAGGGAAAAATAACGATGCGCTGTTTTCGTAGAAATGCCGCTACCGGAGCCATTAGCTTCGAGAAGACTCTGGGAGCTGTGCAGAAGCCGAAAGGGAGTACCGCGTATTGATAGTGTTTGGAGAGGAATAGGAAGCGAAGGAATCTCCTGTGAGCAGGGAGTATGGGGACGTGAAAATAAGCGTCCTTTAAATCGAGAGAGGCCAACCAGTCCCCTTGATGTAATGCTGGAAGGATGGTGTGTAGCGTCACCATTTTGAATTTCTTCACTTGAATATACCGATTTAGACGCCTGAGGTCTAGAATAGGTCTCCAACCCCCTGTTTTCTTTTGTGTGAGGAAGTAAGGTGAATAGCATCCTCTTCCTCTGAGGTGCTCTGGTACCTCTTCTATTGCCCCGATGTGAAGGAGGTGTTGGATCTCCTGCTGTATGATCTGTACGTGATTGGGGTCCCTGAAGAGGGACGGGTAGGGGTGTTGGGATTTGGGGCGTGATAAAAATGGAATTGTATAGCCCCTGTGAATGATTTCTAGTACCCATTTGTCTGATGTTATCTTTTGCCATTGATGGAAAAAGGAGCTTAGTCTGTTCTTGAAGACTAGGGGTGGTAATAGTAATTGTTGATGATGCGGTATTGTGTGGTTGGCGACTCTCTCTACGAGAATGTCAAAATTGTTGTCTGGAAGTACCTGGTTGTGAGATCTGCACAGATTGATTGGACTGTCGTCTGCGAGGCTGGCGAGATTTAGCTCTATAGGCCTCTGATCTTCTGTTAGTTTGAGCATGAGGTAATCGAGGATTATAGGGCTGGGTCCTCGGAAATCGACGCTTTGTTGACGCAGGAGTATAGATGCCCAAAGTGCGTAGGGTAGCCCGCGAGTCCTTTAAACTGTGCATTACCTCATCAGTCTGCTGCGCGAACAGGTTACCCTTATCAAAGGGTAAATCCTCAATTTTTTGCTGCATTTGCTTGGGTAAATCAGCCGAGTGGAGCCAGGAAGCTCGTCTCATTACGATCGCTGCCCCAAGGGCTCTGGCCGCAACATCAGCTGCGTCTAGGGAAGCTTGAAGCGCCGTTCTTGCTATCAAGTATCCCTCCATGACTAGAGAGTTGAATTGATCGCGTTTATCCTGTGGAATCTCCTCCGAGAATTCCATTATTTTTGTATATATATGGTGGTCATAATTAGACAGTAATGCAGCATAATTAGCTATACGAAGCTGTAGTGCTGCAGACGTGTAGGCTTTCTTGCCCAGTAGGTCAAGTTTTTTGTCGTCCTTATTTGATAGGTTATATCTGGAGTATGACTGTCTTGTTCTCTGACTAGCCGCCTCTACTACTAATGAATTCGGTTGAGGGTGTGAAAAAAGGAATTCATTGCCCGAAGGGGCTATAAACTATCTTTTATCTACTTTCTTATTAGCCGGCAGATTTGATGCTGGTGTCTGCCATAAAAGTGCTGCGGGTTCCATAATCCCGATGTCCATTGGGAGAGCTAACTTGCTGGACTCTGGTGTTTGTAGTATTTTGTATAGTTTGTGTTGGTTACTGGATTGGGAGTCCAATGAAATGTCCAAGGTATCCGCAGCTCTTTTAAAAAGTTCCTGGAATTGTTTTATGTCGTCTGGTTTGGGGTCTTGTGTTTGAATTTCTATTTCATCGTGTTCAGAATTTGATGATGCTGACACTGTGACAGTGTCCGGTTGTTTTGTCTGTTGTTGCTGGTAGGTATATGTAGGAAACAGACTGGGTAGAGAGGTCGGAGCTAACGGAGTAATTCCCGGCCAGTTAGGATAATTGACCCCTGCTACAGGTGGGTAGAAACACCATGGTGGATATGGCCATGGGCAGGGAACTGGTGGATTCTGACCTGATGCTTGTTGAAGTTGAGGGATTGTTGGCTGTGCTGAAGCCTTAAAGTCCGAAGCCGCTGTGGGCGAATGTCCAGATGAATCTGGAGATGAAGGCGGACTAGATAGAGACGACTCCGTTTGAAATAGCGGGGACCCAGGAGTGGACTGAATAGTAATGTCCTCTGTCGGATCCAAATGTTTTGATTTATTTGTGTGTTTGCTATGGGGCTGCAGGCTAGGCTGATGCTGCCCTGCACTCCCAGCTATTAACGGTTGTTCGGCTTGTGGAGGGGGGGCCGGTACAGCGGCGGATAACCCCATCGGCGCCGGGGAGAGAAACGGCGGCATGGTCTGGGGCACCATAGGCGGCACCGTGAATGACAGGGTGCTGTGGACCGGTGCAGGGGTCGTTGGGGCAGGCGGCGCCTGAGGCTGCTCCGCTGCCGCAGCTGTTACCAGCGCCATTGGCTGAAGCGCGGTTTGACAGCCGGCGCGGTTTGTTTTCGTTGCTGAAGTTTTCTTTACTTTGGCAGGGGGTGCTGAGCCCGAAGGGGCACCCCTCTGCCTGTGGTTGACCGCAGAATTAGATGGTTTTGGGCGCTTAGTCGGCCCCGGGGATGAGAGGACGGAGCGGAGCCGCTGCGCTCCCTCAGAGAGCTGAGGAGAGGCAGTCGGCTCCAAAGCCGGGCGCAGCGCTCCTTCTAACAACAGGAGCTTCAGCTTGCGCTCCCGCACCTTCCTGGTTCTTGATGTTAAATTTTTACAGTGTTGGCACTTCTGTGCCAAGTGAGTCTCACCCAAGCACTTAATACAAGCTTGGTGACCGTCTGAGTTTGGCATGGCTTCTCTGCATGAGGCGCAGCGTTTGAAGCCAGCCGCGGTCGAGAGCTTCGCTTGGATAAGCGTTTGCTCTGTCATGTTCAGAAGGATATCTAATCCTCTTTCTTCTTTTCTTCTTCTTCTTGTTTTTTTGTTGGGGTGTTTTTTTTTTTTTTATTAGGTTGAGGAGAACGATCCTTGTCACCAGGATCAGGGAGCCACCGCTGACTCCGTCCGGAGTCAGAGGCGGTAGAAGGGAACTGGAGGAGCGGGGAGATCAGAATGCTGACGTCAGCAAGGCGGGAAGCACACAAGCTGCACGTCATCGCATCTCTCCCCGCTGATGGAGCCACTGCTACAGAAAAAATCTCCGATCCGGGGTGCGGTGCCGCGGAAAGACCTTCAGTGGAGCAGTCAGGAACACTGCTCGTCGAAGAATGTTAAATTGTGTTTAAAATGCTAAGTTGCATCAGAAACATTTCAGTAACCAAAATCTCTACAACAGTCAGTGCCTTGCGTATCTAATGTGACTTGTATTTGTTATGAATTTAGCATTTAGTGCTATGCAATGGTTCTAAAAGTAAGGGCAGGTAGTAACATTACCTTGCCTGGAAAAAAGAGTTTATTTCTGCTTGTTTGGTAAAGAGATATTGTATTTAATGACATACTGAGAAAAAGATGCTAGAGTTTTTATATGCAGTGGTTAAACTTAATTAACCAAATTGGACTAGAAAACCTTCATGTAAAACACTAAAAAAAGGGGAAAAAATCACCACTATTTACTACAAGAGAACATCCTAATTTACTTAAATTTCATTGTACATGAAAAATTGCTGCATTGTTTTAGTCTAGATCCAGCTTCCATTAAATTCATACCAACAGCTTCACAGCAACAGTATAAGATAAATGACATTTTACATCTCGCGTGTTTAACTATACTATGCAACTAAACTCACGGCTTGCCTCGGCAGGTCATTAGTCCAGACTAAAGGGGCGTAAATGGTAATGCCCACTAGGATGCTCACACTAACTGCCCATGTGGACCCTATTGGCATTCATTAAAAGTTCCCTAGTGCACATTAATGCAGTCTTAACATAGCCCTTAGTGGCCACCGGGCTATACTTTTAATAGTTATTAGTATTAAATATTCTGCTTGTAATTTCTTTTGGTATTTTCTCTAATTTAGTATTATGCAAAACAAACTTTACTTTACAACAACTGTAATTGGATGGAGTGACTTATATTGGATTATCTTCTGCTGTGTTCTGCAGCACAAATAATTATTAGTTCTGGCCTCAGACACAGAAGATGAATATTGGAATGGACATCTGGTGACAAACAGGGGCCTGATTTTCTCTGCAAATACTATTGCATGAAAGGTAATTGAGGCCAGAGGGGCAAAAGGAGATCCCAGTGACCCAAGACATGCCAGCATGGTTATGGTCACAGTCTCTCTCTCTCTCTGTCTCTCTCTCACTGTAGTCTAGAAATATTGTGTACTAGATACTGCACGTTTGACTAACAGCTTTAACAAAGTGAAGATAATAGTTTTAAAGACTTATTATTCGAGAAGAAATCTCAATTTTATCAGAGTAACCAATATATTAGAGAATGCTGTAATATCTCAGAGTAGTGTCATTTTTTAAATGACATGCTTCTTCATATTCCTCCATTGAGAAAATACACAAAATTTTAAACCAGATGTCATTAAACTTACCATCTTCAAATAGCACTGAAGTGCCCTTTTTACTTTCAGCTCAGGGAGGAGGGGATTAATTAACAGAAAACTAGAGGGCACAAAATTAATTCAACAATAGCTTGTCAGTTGTGTAACTTCTTATTTTTCAAAGCACTACTACTGGGCTTAGTACACAGCACAAAAGTCTCAAAACTTTCTGAAATCTTTAAATCAAATGGTACCAAACCCCAAACACAGGCAGCCCCTGTAATCTGCCAAACTGGGCTGGCACCCATGCATCCTGAACCCCATGGATTCAACCCAAAAAACTGAAAGGAGGCAAGGGGTATCTGAGTGACATAACCACAGGTGTCACAACAAAATTCTCTCCTCACTGTAAAAACAACCAGGATTTCCATCTCTTCTTTTATGTTCCAGAAATGATAAGTATAAATCAAAATGGAAAACAAATATGATCCATTTCATTCCCATGACCCCAACTTGCTATAAATGTGTCTTCTTTAAACACTCTGAATATGAATTTGAATGTTCTGGGTGTTTTTTGTTTGTTTGGTTTGTTGGTTGGTTGCTTTTTGTTTTGTTTTGTTTTTTAAATCAAGGTTGTTCCTTACAACATGAATTAATAAGTTTTTTTAAAAATACAAAAAGGGACAAGCCTCAAGTGAAAATGTCAACAGTCAAAATTCTAGAAGTGTTTCTACAGTTTGAAATGAACTTTATGAAATGAGATTTGGAACAGAGATTTTGTGAAACAAAACACATATATGCGTCCAAGCAATGATAGGTTGTTGTATATATCAAAAATGAACACTGATCATCAAGTGTAACTGAAACCCTTCAAGCTGCATACCACAGTGAAGTGACTTGTTAAACGTACACTGATCATATGAGTTACTACAAGATCTTAGAAAATTTTGTGATAACTCCATTTTACTCAATGGCAGAAAATGTTATCTTAACATTTTGCTCTAAATCTCAAAATTTTATTCAGTAACTGTGCAATTACAGTGTGCCACTATTGTATCTATGGTCTTTTTCTTTCTTTTTTCTTTCTTTTTTTTGGACACTTTCAATCTGCAATTTTTGACACTTTGGCCCTTTTAAAAAACACGTATTGATACTTAAGCCAAACAACCCACACTTCGGAACTTCACAAATTTAACACTCAATATCAACAAGCTGAAAGGGGCTGAACAAAATCTGTTCACCAGACCCCCTATAGAGATGTTGAAGACTAAAATTAAAACCTATAATGAGGCAGTTAAAGCAGCTATGGCAGAGTAAAAAAAATGATTGCCATGTAAATCCCAGGTTGCTGTTTGGTACAATTTATAGAATATTCTGCCCCTCACGAGAAGAAATAGGATGCTATTCTCAAGGGGGTGCTAACCCTCCTTCTAATGAGCTCTCAAATTATCTTTGTATGTAAAAAACTAAGTAGGTAATATTCAAGCTAGCCATTCTACTTGTGAGGAACTGGTATAAGTTGTCAATATCTGTACTATATATAGTCTGTCTTGCTATATTTTGTTCTTAATATTTTACAATGAACCTAGCCTTATGGAAAATAAGCAAGTGACACTGCTGCAGATGCCTAGCTACAAAATAACTGTAGACAAACCAGTAGCTGACCAAGACCCTGTCTGCTTGCAGTAGCAATAAATGCACACTACCAAGATATGTTTTCTAAAGTGCACTAAAACTGCTGCACATTAAAAGTTCCCGAGAGCATGTCAACACAGTTCTGTTTAGTGCTATTACCTTAAGGTGCATGAAGGAACTTTCATGCTTATCAGCAGGATTGACATGGACCAATTAATATGTAACACATTAGAATAGTTCAGAAATCACACACTGCCTGGGTGCATTACCCACCATGTGAACAAGTCTCAAGTTTCCTGACATTCAAAATCCCTTGGACTTTGACAACATATTATTCATAAATTATATTTCAAAGATTCAGGAACTTTGTAGCAGGCTCCTACACAGCAGAGAAACACCAGTGTCATCACCAGCTTGATACAACGTGCATCCGGCTGCATCCAACTGTCCTACCGCAGTTCATACCTCATACCCAGCCTAGTACCACAAGACACCTCCTACATTCCCCTCCTCCCGGAGAAAAGGCAAATGCAGAAAGATAAATAAGATACTTCAAAGTCAGGCCTCAGGGAGCAAAAGAGAGCTGCTGCCAAGGAGTTAGGGAGGGGGAGGCAGCTTCCTGAAGGGGTGCCTGGTTCAATAGCGTCAAATCAGCACAGCAGCCATATAACCAGTTGCAGATTCTGATGCATCTTCCAGAAGTGTACATTTGAGTAACTGTTCATTACAACAGAGTTATTCTGGCTTTTGCCTGAGATGGGGATCAGAATCTGGTCCATTAATACACAGAAACTTGGGCCCATTTTATCCTGCCACTATCTCTCAAGTCTGTTCTAAAGGGCAAGTGTGTTTGACTACCCATGTTCATCCCAAACTTTGGCTTTCTGCTGACACTCCCATGGACATTGAATAGGGCATGTGCCAATTCTGCCTTTCAACATAGGCTTGGTGACCAGCTCTGAATCAGTTTTAGTAATTAGCTATCTCTGTCCAACCAACAGCAAATGACAAATTTTCTGGTAAGGTATCTTAAGATTTTGTTTGGCTCTGGCAAACTGAACTGTTACTGGTTCTTGCCGAGGCTGTGTAGCCTCAATTCAAGATAACATTTGTTAGCCTCTGTTTGTCCTCCAACTACAAACCCATATCAAATTTATGAAAATTGAAATAGGCCTTTAAAGAAGCCAGAGGGACTTTGCATTTGCTTGCATATATAAAATATAATTTCTTTGATTCAGTATAATCTAGTTTTCATTACTGTCACAACAAAATTATCCCACCACTAATTTTAATGTAAATGCTTTGGGGAACTCATTTATGGCATCTAACATTACTACTTGTTACCTGACTTTATACATAATCATTGAATCACTAAGTTCTTTTAAAGGAGATGAATTCATGCCATGTAGCAGGGCTCTGAAATGCAATGACACCGTTGTTATTGCACCTTGCTTTATAATGTACAAACTTTTAAAAAATATTTAAAATTACTTTCCATATCAGCCAAATTCCATCTACACTGGTATTTTCTCTGACAATGACTGGTACCAGATGCTCCAGAAGAAGATACAAGAACTATGCACCAACATGCTCATAAGGTAAGTTCTTTTTAAATTCCAGGTAGAGAGTGGTAGTTTTGTGCTTAGAATAAAGTGAGTTTATGCCATCTCATTTGCCGATATCCAATTCTTAGGAGAAAAATGGGTAGCATTTGACAGCAAACTTTAAGGGGGAGAAAAAGAGAAAGTTTCTAGGATGAGTAACCATTATGAATCAGTCTCTGGGATTTCTGTCAGTTTATTGAGAAGCATAATGTTAGATTTCAGGCTGCCTGCAAGTGTTATTAAAGAACTTAAAATCAGTCATCAGCATTTGAAGAGCTGGTATCACACAGCAGCCAAATTTTTCTGTGGTACGGCCTTGCTTATTTTGATTCACATGTTCTCCTTAAATACACTAAATAAAAGCCCTCAGATAATCCAGGAATTAAAGTGTAAAATACCACATTAATGAACAAACTGTACCAGAAAAGCATCACTAGTTAACACAATAAAATCCACTTGTCACAAAAAGATCACAGTCAAACCAACAAGAACAAAAGCAAGAGGTGAAAGAGCAGTGAAATAGCAAGAATGTATCAAACGTACACAAATGTGAAAGCAGAGTGAGGGCAAGAAGCTAGACACATTACACATGACGTAAGTAAATAAATCAAAGGAAGTGAGATTAAAACCAGAATTAACTGGAGGAGGGGGAGATCTATAGCACCTGCATAGAGGTGTCCACCCCATGGAGATTAATATCACACAGTCTATGAAAAATCTGATTTGTAGTGGCTGAACGGAGATAGTATGAAAAAAGTCACATTTCAAAATCACAAGCAGGAAAAAAAAATCACTATCACCATATGATGAATGTCAATCTGCAACAGCATCCATCAGAAAACACAATGGTATCTGTTTATCAGAAAGTTCCTGCTAATTTGATTTTACATGATACTTCAAGAACAGTTTAAAAATAAAAAAGGGGGAGGTTCAGCTTTAAAAAATAAAGTGTTAAAGACAAATGTTCTACACTGAAATTATTCACATTAATACTTAGAAAATAATTTCCTAAACTAAGCTATTTTTGACTTTGAAAAACAAACTCATTTTCTAGTGACTAATGAAATATCACCATTCATTGCTGATGACCTTTAATTCATACACAGTCTGAGTGATGTCTTCTTTGACTGGTTGCTTGGGTTATGTTACCCTACCCTACTCCCTACCTTGGAAAGGTAAATATTCTGTAGAAGTGTTTAAAGAAAGGAGCTGTAACAAAACATAAATTTTGGAAAACTGGGAATTGTTTTCTACCCTACTTTATTTTATTGTTGTTCAGTTTGTTTTCTGATTTTTTCATAGACATTACAAAACCAAGAAACAGGAAAAAATAAAAAGGAAACCCATATTCAATCACTGATATAACCTTTGTCTTATTTCTGTGCTTGAATTACTATCCCATCCATAAATAATGAGAAAAATGTGTAATACTTTCCAAGGTACTTTGAGATTTATTTCAGAAAAGACTATTACTACATATTTTTTCGTATGTGAATCAAACTCACCTAAAGGCTAAGAATTAAGCTAAAATGAGTATGTTATAAGATAATGAAAACAGAGAGCTTTAAAGTGAAACAGCTCTTTCAAATGTGTTTATGCTGCTTGTGATGTCATCCACTTTATACAATAGGAGAATAATATAACAGTGACTAACAAAGAGTACCAATTCTGAAAACAATGATTTAGAAAATAAGCATATCAGGTCAGACCAGTATCTAGCTCAGTATACTGTTTTCCGACAGTGGCTGGAGCCAGATGCTTCAGAGGAATAAAACGGAACTGGACAAAAAAAGCAAGGAGTCTTGTGGCACTTAAAGACTAACAGATTTATCTATCACATGAGCTTTCGTGGGAGAAAAATCCCACTTCGTCAGACGCTTTGAAGAGGGTAACTTACAGAATTGCATGAGAATAAATGAGGGGAGTGTAAAACATGGGATCAGGTCATACTGCAACAGCAAATCAGAGCATTTGTAAGGATTCAAACTCCAGGGAACAGCACACAGAGGGAGGGTGAAGTCAAATTACCTGTTGTTATGTGAAAAGAATCCATAGTCACAATTCAGCCCTGCTTTCACACAATCTAATCCGCATATTATTTGAATTTTGTCTGTTTCTCTCTCAAGTCTCGATGTCCCATTGATTTTCTTGAGGACCATAGTTAACACATCATCAATGGAGTAATTAGGAAGATGGAAGTGCTCAGCAAGTGGGGGGG